>CADDXX010001042.1:48148-132327 GCA_902810485.1 Alauda arvensis | reverse complement strand
AAAAAACCCAAAAAACCTTCCAGGATCTTAGCTGTCCCCCAAAGGCCTGCTATACCCAAAGCACACTGCTGCATCAGTGCTGCTGTGAGTTCAGGGAAACGAGCTCAGCAACACAGGCCTGCACAGAAGCCCTTGCACAACACACAGCAACCCCTTTTCCAACACACACTAAAGCCACTGGGGGAAAGCAGAACAAAATCTAAGTAAGACCAACCCCCCCAAAGCAGTAGAACAAACGTGCCACGAGATGTGACCATCTGGGAATTCTGAAAAACATTTCAGGCAGAGAGCCAAGCTCCATCACTTAATCATGGCCAAAAATGGTATTTTGGGGCCAATTGTCCACAACAACAAAATCTGGCACCCAGTTTTACTTGATACAGCCTTTAGTTTCAAACTCTGTTTAAGACAGCAGAATGGGAGGATGGAGACATGCTGTTCAAATGTTTGAACAGAGCTGGTGTTTTCAAGCTGAACAATCCTGAACTGATACACCTGATACATCTGACCCTGTGTCACTGCTGAATGACAGCTAAACACAAAGTGAAAACCACAGCTCTGAAGTACAGAAATAAATGAAATGCAAGTACAAGCATTGTGATTTGTGCCCTAAACAGAAAATACTTCTCCCAATATCCTACAACACACTGGTGACATCGAGACGTGATCCTTCCCCATTCCTCTATTGTGAGCAGGAAACAAGCCTTGAAACAGAAAAGTTTGAGTCTAAACCCCAGTCTTTGCAACCACTGACCCTGGACTCTGAGTTCTTAAAAAAAAAAAGCCAACACAAAAACCCCACACCACAGAAAGGAAACCAGTTATTTGATAAAAACCAGTATGGTCTTATAACAGGAAGGTTATCTATCTGTTTCTTTGGTCTAAAACTTGCCCTTGTGGAACCCTAGCAATTGAAATGCACAGAACTGCAGTGCCTAGAATGAGCACTGAAACACAGGCTGCCAGTGAGCATCAGCTGAGTGCTTTTAGAAGCTTTGCTGACTATTAAGCCTTAAGAAAATCAATGGCCCAGGTGATAAAACATCAGACCAAGTTTGGATGGGTAAGTCTCAGACTGTAGCCAGGCCTTATCATAAACCTCCAGCTTCCAAGCAGGACACAGAGCTCTCCACTCCAAAGGGATTTAGAAAACTCTGCTCATTTAGTTCCCTTGTCATTTGTGCCCACCTTTCATTATGACCACACTTAAAATGGTCCCAGAAGTTCAGGTTTATATATGGAGTAAGATATTTCTATATATAATAAATGCTCACCTATGCAATAATTACTCAACTCCTTACTGCATACATTCCCATCTGGATTTGGCCAAGTTTAACACATGTAAGTCCCTGAACAGCTCCAGCCTCAGACACAGCAGCCTGCACTGACATTCATTTACAGCGTGGCAGCAGAAGGATGATGTCAGGCCTGTGACAATCTCATTTCACAGAACTAAAAGCTAACATGAGGAAGACAACTGGTACAGAGAAGTATCAGCCTAACGAAGCCAGGATATGATTTTTCTTGTTAATTATTGTACCACATGCTCTGTTCTTGCACAGAGCCTGAAAAGTCAAAGCTAAGGATAGATTTTAAAATCAGCAATTCCGTCTGCTACCGAGTTTCCCTCTGCTGAGAGAAATTAAACACTTGTCCAAAATCTTCAGGCCCTTCCATGAGGAACATTTTACAATACCCCACTTTATGAATTCCAAACCAGGAGTTCAGTTTAAAAGTGAAGCTCCTGCCAGCCTCCTCCAGCAGAGCTTCCACATTCCAGCTGTTCCTCAGAACAGCTGGGAGAATGTCACATAGGGCCTAAAACCAACTGGGATGCTGTGTGCAAGCAGCTCCCTGGGTCTCACTCTGCTCCCCAATCCCTGAGAAGGGCTGCCCAAGGCTCCTCTGCAGCCCTGCACAGCAGCTCCCTGGGTCTCACTCTGCTTCTCAGTCCCTGAGAAGGGGTGCCCAAGGCTCCTTTCCAGCTCTGCACAAGCACTCCCCACATCCTGAAGTTCATCAGCTTTTCAAACCCTTTAGTCCCCTCCTGTAAGCACCAATGGAAGTGTCTTTTCCACAAGACAGAGGTACTACAGAGGACTGAAATTCAATAAATCAGTGAAATCTCTTCTACCCAGAGCTGCCTACACACCTTAACCTGCCATCACCCAGAAGGCCAGGGGAGGCCAGGCCCTGAAGTTCTCATAACCTTGATGTGTTCTTAGGAGTGCACGTGCTGGGCAGCCAAGCATGGCAGCAGCAGATGCTGAACCCAAAGGCACAAAGGAAATGTAAAACCAGACAGTGTTCCCTGGTTGTACCACACTTAGAATGGCCACATTCCCATCTACTGCTCCTGGTCCCCAAACTCCTCAGAAGCAGCACAGGACAACTCAAATCCTGGTCCTGTTCCCCAGGGGCAGTTCCTGAAGCACTGAACACCAAATCCCACTGGCATTATTTCTGAGTTTGCTGAAGAAACAGCAGCAAGAGCTCTCACAAAGGAAAAGAAGTGCAGACAGGTGTAAACAGGCACACATGAAAATCAACATTTTCTCCAGCTACTGTTCTAAAATCCCCCAAACTGGCAGTGCTGCTGAAAGCAACAGCCTCCTTTTCTCCATCCCCACACCCCTGTAATTTCCTTTTGCCAGCAAACACATTTATACAGCTGCATAATGAACCAAATCACAGCATGCATCAGACTGGAAACAAATCCAACTAAAAAAGGCTGGATGGCAGCTGCTGGCAGCAGCTTCCAGGGAGCTGAAGTTCCCTACACTGCTGCCCAAGCTCTCAGGAGGACAGGAGGACACTCAGCTTATTTTGAAAGAAGCACCAACTTAAAACAAAAAAATCACTGAACACTTACATTTTGAGAATAGTTCTAAAATATGGTTATTTATGCAGTTAGCCACAGATACAAAACTCAAAACTCAGTTTGCATGTTAAGCCTAAAAAATATTTCATATTTCACTTATCTTAGAGGTGATAAAGTTTATGATTTTATCAGATTTTAACCAGATGAAAAAACTTCCAAATTTCAACATATCCAGTTCTTTTGTCAACTAAAGGCAAGTTAGGTATTCTTAAAAACACTGAATTTCCAGGAAACTTTTAAACCCCAAAGTATAAGCTACCCAGAACTTTTTTTCACAATTTTTGCCTAGAAACATGTAATATTTGGCATTAGTTAGATCACCAGATTACTGAGTCAGCAAGTTAACATCTTGTTCTAATGCAAGAGATACTGAAAATATCATTTACTTCATTAGAGAAGGTACAAGCAGTGCTGTATAGCTTCTACAACAAATCAAAATGAAGGCAGGTGAAGTGTTACACACCCTCAGATATTCTAAATTTAAGGAAAAATACTTAGATTTGGAACAAAACAATAGGTGAAAATAACATAATCAACGAATGCTCCAGCCTTGATGGTCAGGATTTTAATTTACATTTTAAAAATCTACAGGGGAAAAAGTAAAATCAAGTCTCAAAGCTAAAGAGCCAAGCTATGCAAATGCAGAGCAGTTCAAAAGATTTGCAGAGAACCCTCATTCACCTCCCAACCACTTTCCTGTGGCTCCAAGCACTTGCCAGAGCCGAAATGCTCACCCACCTCTTTAGCACAGTCCTTGTGCGAGCAGCAGCAGTGGGAATTAACAATGACAAAAATGGGGCAGATGTCTCTCTTGGTGAAATCCATGAGGACAGCAGAGGCACACCAGCCCAGAGGTACGAGGTGCTATTTGCTGCCAGGACCCCGGCGGGCGGTGGCCTTAGCGCACGGCAGAAGGGAAGCACACATCCAGGTTGGAAGGCAGCATTGTTTCTCTGGGACACCTCTTGCTGCTTTCCAAGTCCAGTGCATGAGGCTGCAGAGACCTGAGCTCACCACCTGCTTGGGTCACTCTAGCACTGAACAGAAAGGGCAGGAGGTGAGCGTGTCCCTCCCTGGCTGCCCCGGCAGCTGCAGGAAGCAGTGACAGCAGGGGGACCCTTAACTTCCTGCGTGTCCCCTCCCACTGCTCTGCCTCCTGTGCCTCCTGTGCCCCCAGCCCTGGTGCAGGGTGAGGCTGGCAGTGAGAGCACCCTGCATTCCCTGCTGCAGGGCAGGGGCTCAGTGCTGTGCAGGGAATGAGGGCATGCTGCTGTGCTTGCCATGGGCACACACAGCTGCCTGCCACTGTCACACAGCTCTGCACTAACACAGTCCCATGCATTTTCCTACCCCTGGCAACACCATCTCATTTCCTTTTTCCTTAATGTAAGGCACGGAGGTTTGAAGGTGAGTTTCAGACTGCTGGACAACGTCAGAAAGCTGCACTGTTGCCTGGTTTGCACCACATGCACACACGTGTGTGTGTGTATATCCCTATGTACATCTGTATATATCTGGTATATCCACGTGTGTGTACATCTAGGATATCTAATTACATACATAAACATGTATATCTTCCAGTACCTCTCCCTAGACTTCACACCTCAACCTCAAGTTCCTTTTTTTTTCCTGATATCTAGTTCCAAGCAACCACTGTAAAATCCATTTATTAATCAAATGAGCTGGCCACAGCTTCAGGGTTTGGGGTTTTTCATTGAAAGGACATCAGGAGCAATGCTCAGAAGGATCACATACACCATTTTAAAGATGAAGTTAGCAAACTAATTTTGACAAACTAGTAGGGATGAACTGTGATAAAATTCAGTTTATAATAATAATATCACCTTTCACCCCAAAATAACAAACTCAGTTCCTCAAGTATACCCCAATTATACCAGTAGTGGTTTTATACTCTACACCATCAGTGTTGCAAAAGCAGCATTCTGCACACTTAATCAAGGCTACATTTTTCTGGGGTACATGGCATGACCTGCAAAGAACATTCAGCACTTCAGCTTTTAACAAGCCAAGTCTACCTGTCCCAGACTAACCACAACTCTCACCTGGCTCTTTTCAAAGATGCTGTAACTCAAAGAGCCTGAAAAGAATTCTACAGTAACTGATTAATCTTCCCAAACAAAATGTTCTAACACTGCAGTCCAGAAGCTAATAGCACCAGCAGCAAAGTCAAATCACACAAACAAAGTAATTAAAGGGTCTATATTTCCTTTCTGCTAAGTTGTTAGCATTCTAGTTTGAGCCAGTCCCAGGCTGCCACAAACCATTAATTCAGGAATTTAGAGACAGAGTATGATTGCAGTGGAAAAAAGATCCTACCTCTTTCCCCCAGTCCCAAAGAAGCCCTCAGGCAATGGTGTATATAGCATTTAAATTGGCTTACCCCATGATCTCCTCAATTTCACTACCTGCAATTAGTTACTTACCCAGCCCTCAAAACCTGCATGTTTTACCATTTCACCACCTCTAATCCTTCATCTTGCTGCCTGTTCTAGGACCAATCTCTCAGATTTAGTCCTTTCCTTATTTCACACAGGCTACACCTGAAACTGTTTGACAATTGTCACCCCAGCTGAACTGAATACACACTATGAAAAGGAATTCAGCTTAAGATTTACTCAGCTCAAGAGGCACATGGTTTGCAATAGAGGATTGATCTTCTTGTTCTGGTGAAAAAACAAAGTAGAGTAATTTCTTAAAAAAAACAGAAATGCTACATATCAAACAGAAGTTAAAATGTAGCTTCACTGATGTCAGTGTTTTCACAGCAATTAATTCTGGACAATTGATAATTCTGCCAAGAATGAAATGGGTAAATCCTGCAGAATAAGCTCTGCACCAGCTCAGTGTCCTGGCAGAGTAAACAGCATTAGTACAATCCAAGCAGTGGCAGCAGATGAGAGCTGCAGTGAGCCAGAGGCAGCTCATGAGCACAGCTCAGGCCTCACTGCCTTCCCCTGAGCAAAAGCAACATCTGGAACCCAACGCCTCTGGAACTTGGAGCTCCCACAATCCACATCTGAACTGCCCATCTCAGCTATCTGAGGGCTCTGTGCCACTGAAACACCTTCACCCACTGCCTGCACCTCTGCACAGCAGGCTCTGAGTGACTCAGGTCTCATGGTCCTTCACTTCCCAAAGCAGCAGGTAAGTGTGTGTGCCCAGAGCTCAGAATCACACTGAACAATGGCAATGCTGCAGAATTTACACAGCCCTGCTGGCTGCAACCTCACTGACCACAACTCAGAAACTCTTCCTCCTCAAATTACCACCTAACCTCAAAAAATTTTGAGACACTAATAAAAAAAATTAGAGGTCAATCACAACAACAAATTGCCGAATACACAGAATTAAAGTTGCTATAAACACAAGGTATATCTGTATTTTGGTAGACACACTCAAACTAATTGCTTCTTCCTAAAGCTAGATTTGAATGAGGGAAGTTTTGATGAGAGGAATAAAACAGACTCCTCATTCAGGCAGCAATGATTGCTCACTATCACCTCACAGGTGATGTGCAAGCCCAGGAGCTGGGGCACACTGACACTGCATGCTCAACCAACCTCTGTCAGTGCCTCAATACTGCACTTTGATCTCCTAAAGCCAGAGCCTGTACAGCACTCAAAGCTTACCAGGCTGCTGTGGTAGGCTACAGTTGTGTTCCTTTGCTCCCACACACTGAAATTTGAACAGGAACTGCTCATAACTCTTCTCAGAAAGCACTGGCTGCAATCCTTCCCAGCACTCTCAGTAAAAGGCAGTAACTGAAGTCAAAGCCCACTGTGAAATACTGAGATGCTATGCACTGCTGCAGAATGTATGCTATGGCTCAGAGCTACCCCTCTGACAAGTGATCCAGCTCAGCAGAAAAGTGATTTGAAGTTTTTACTTAAGACATGGATGCCCAGTTCTTCAGAACCACCAGCTAAATAATGTATCCGTTTATTTTAGAAGTCCAAAGAACCTGAAGCTAAGAACAATGTTTCAGTTGAAAAAAATGATTAATTAATCACAAGAGCTACTGTAATTACAACAATTCTAATGTATAGAAGAAATTAATCAAGCTCCAGAACAGGAAATTCTGTAAGCAGGACACAGTTCCTTAGTGCTCAGCTGGCACACAATGAGCACAATGGTGCACGGAGCAGTGACAAGGGCCTTGATTAGAAACACACAGTATGAAGACAGAGCTGCTTCTGCAACAGCAAAGTCTGACTGGATAAGCAGATCAGGTATTAACTGGTCTGCACAAAAGCATAAAGATAAGAGCAGTTGCATCTCCCAGCACAGTTCTTTACCTCACCCCTAGAAGCAGGGATGCTGCCCCTATAATGTGACACCTTGAGCTCACTCCGTGAGCCTTTGCTTTACTGGGACTTCAGCTTAAAAATGGCTTTCAGAAAAAACCAAAACCAGACATGCCTAGACACACATTTCAGTTCTATAAATTTAGAAATACTAGAAGTGTCTGTCTTCTATTTTCAGTATGGAAAACGTGTTTTTGAAATATAAAATTGCATTAGTTGCACTCCCTGCTTTAATCTGTTCCCACTCTGGTAGGAAATCATGGCTCTGCACTCATTTTTAATTTCATGTACAGTAACTCAAAAGCCACAGATTAGTTCCACTGGACTTCAAACTGGATTTTTAAAACTGATGTAACATGGGCCACAAAACCCATCTGGTATCAGAACTAGCCTTTAGAAAGGATTATCTACTTAAAAGGCCTAAGGTAAGGTTGCAGACACCAAAAATAGTGCACAATTCCAACAATATACCAAAAGGCACCATGCCTTTCATTTTCAGACTTACTCTAATAGGAGTGAGGACTTTCCTGGAGTGATCCCATTCCTACCCCCTGCAACTATAGCAGCACAGCTGGCAGGACAAGAAATAGCAGCCTGTGCATTCTCAGGGGCAGTATTTTTAACCAGTGGCACTCTCTGAGAAATGATTTTTAAAGACACATTGTTTAGCCCATATTCTGTGAACTCACTTAGGTTTCTAAAAATACATTTAGAAACTCCACATTACTACTACATTTCAGTTCTGAAATTACACTTGATTTTATGCAGCTCAATCAATGCTCACAATCCTCCACTCCATTTAATTCCTGATCATTTTAAAATCATATCCTGTCCAAAACTGCCAAAAGACACAATCCAGGCTCATCAGTGAGCAGTGTAAGAAAGAAATAGCTCCCTTTACTTCAAACCAAGTTTGTTTCACATCAACATTGACTAAAAAATTTAAATTAATTTTTACAATTCACACTTTACTGCCAGGAGTTTCTTTTCTGAAAGAATACAAGAGTTTACTCTTTCTTACAATTTGTTTTCTGTGCTTGGTTGAAGGTTTGTGGCCTTTCAATACCTGCTTTGCCCAAAAGATCACCTTCTCTGCTGGAGGGTTTCCTCCCCTCCTTTTCCACTGATTTTTTTTTTTTCACTAGAAAGGTTTGATAGGAAAGATCTCTGTTTCTATTTAAACCAAGTCAAGAAACCAAGTCATTCAAGGTAAAGAAAACAGTTTTATTCATGCCTAAAAAATGCCAGATATTGCTTCCAGGAAGTAGAAGAGGAAATTAATCATCACTCATTAAGCACTGCAAGTAAAATTAACCATATGTCCAAAGGTTTAGCATCTTTGATTTGCTACTTCAGACCCCTCAGGAAGAAGAAGAAAATAAGAGCTGCAATAACTTGCCCACTGCATCTCCAGTGAAAATGAAGCAGCTGGCTGGACTAGACAGTTATGATGCCTAACCTCTAAGGCACTAAAGAAAAGATTCATTTATCTCAATGACCAAACTGCAGCCCTTTGGAAGTGCCTTGTTTGCAGCACAGAGAATGACCTTCACCCTAACCAGTGAGTTCCAGTTCCCACCAGTGAGGGAGATGAGGGACCTTCCCAGCAGGCAGGCCCTGCCTGGGCAGGTTACTCATTATGTGCCTTGTGCCCTCAGGCCCTTTTTTAAGCTCTGGAGAGCTGAGAAGAAAAATGTTATACCCACTATGGAACATTTTAGTACTGGACAACCTTTTTTTTTTTTTAAAGTCAAAATGCTAAATACTTTTTTTCCCCTCTTCTCATCTTAAGGCCAGCTCAGACAAGAGACATTGTTTAGAGAGAAGAGACTGGACTTTGGGTGAAGGA
Organism: Alauda arvensis; assembly: GCA_902810485.1. Taxonomy (NCBI): domain Eukaryota; kingdom Metazoa; phylum Chordata; class Aves; order Passeriformes; family Alaudidae; genus Alauda; species Alauda arvensis. The sequence goes on along the minus strand of CADDXX010001042.1, from coordinate 123,272 downwards.
AAGGACTAATACAAAACCTCACTTTGTCAAAGCAAGCGTGGAGAAAATCAAGCACAGAGCACAAGTCCATCAGGAAACTGAAAAGGTAAGTTCATGTGATGGGGGAGAAAGAAAAAGGGAGTTTTCTGCTCATACTCAGATGATTGGTACATTTGGAACTGAGGATGGTTTTAGTAACTTTTTTGCAATGCACATATTTGGATTTTTATGTTGGTGGTAGATATGCAAGGAGACAAATCTGCATAATAAATATATTAACTGTCTTTTTACTACTAGTCCTGGGACTAGTCAATCACCCAGCAAATTTAAGTCTGGGGACATCCAAGTATTAGAGATGTAGATTTTGAGGCAGCAGCTTGGGTTTCTGTGGTCCCACCAAAGGCTGAGGCAAAGCAGCTGAAGTTACTCAGACAGTTATGCCTTCAGTGCACTGATTCCCAACCAGACTAAATTAAGAAATCATACTTAAGATGTCTGTTCTATAAATATCTTTTTTTCCATTTAAATGCACGTGTAGCCCTTTTAAATACCTCCTGTGACAAACTGTTTAATTGCAACATGCATGGGACAGGTCAAGGAAAACATACCAGTCTCCTGAGAAGAGCAAAGTCAGACAGGGAARCCTCCTGAATTTTACCAAGATATCACACTCTTTTTATTTGTTTGTTTGTTTTTTATGCAAGCAAGTACATAACAGAATTCTGTGTCTTTATTTCATTTTGCATTGTAACTCTCTGCATCACTTGGAAACAGAGCAGAATTGTAAAAAGAGAAAAGAACAGAAAAGGGGGGATCAATTCCCTGATCTAGTAGCACATCACAGGCAGCTGTGCTTGCACGAGAGGGCAGAGGAGAAGGAACCAAAGGAGTGGGAAACAGTGCTCTAACAACAGTGCAGCCTGCTCCAATTCACTGCAGGCTGAGATGATTTCATCAGTAAGTGCTCCCTGGACACCCCCAGTCCCAGCTGAGGGGATACACTGCTCACACCTCACATCTCCCCATCCCACAGGGAGGGAAAAACCCAAAGAGCTGCAATTGCTTTAAGCATTGACTGCTAACTTATTTGGAACCACTGCCAAAGAACAGCAGAGGACTGATTCAATTAAAAACCAGGGTTTTGAGAGCAAATTGCAAGGCTATGATTTAATGAAAACAAAGAGCAAGGCTAGGCTCCTTTATGCTTGAGTGACAAGCCATGCAGATGTCTTTCCTTGCTAAAGAAACTGCTGCTGAAAGGCTCTGCACTGGGTGTGCTGAAGGGTGCAAGTGCAAACAGAGGTCAATATTCTGTGTCAAACTGCTCATTTCCTTACCAGAATGGTAAAACAAAGTTCAGCATTACACCTTGAGCCTTACAAATTCTGCAGTTGTTTTAAACCAGATGATATATCCAGATATATATACCCAGATTATTCTGTTAAAAGAATTCTTCTAGATAAAGTGATCCAGAATAACAATTTAATTACACTTGTGTTTCTTGGACCAGAGAAAATGCAAGAACTTTATCCCAGGATAATGTTTTAAGGAATTGCAGGAACTTCTCAGTGAGACAATGTAGGCAGTATAAACAAAGAACCTTAGGGACAGCAGGCTCATGCAGCAATGCTATTGTCCAAGATGTGAAGCAACAGTTACTGCCTGGGCCAAAAAATGTCTCATCTGTGAGAGGAACTTCAGCCTTTAGATCCAAACTCTAGATCTGTGCTGCCAAGGTGTATTATTTAACAAAAAGCTGCTTCCAGCCATGAGGAAAGACCCTGAAGCAAAGAGGTAGAACAGGAGCAGTACTCAGAGCACACTGCAAAGCTGCAGTGTCTGGGCATCAGCCAGAGCCATCCTTACCACAAAAGGGGTCAGGTCAAAATGCAACACAGCCAAAGGCCCCCTAAAAAAGAGGCCAGTGCACAGCCAAAATGGGAGGAAAGAATGTAACTGGTATTACCAAGAGGTTCTGAGAGGACACCCTGGGCATTAAGACATCTTTTACAGGATTCTGTCTCAAGCAATAGCAGGGATTTGAGATAATGAGCAACTTTGCTTTGTACTAAGCCTAATAGTTCCTGCAAAGAGGGTGAGGAAAATTAATTAATGTAAATGCAGATGGTCTGCAGTGAGTGGCTGCACATTTTGATCTTGCTGCCTTTGGGGTTTCAGTGGTTTTCAAGCTCCAACATGGTATGACCTCTGATGACTTTCACAGCAGACCATTCCTATTGTCCTTCATTCTGCTCTCTGTATGCACTGGACAAAATAATGCTTTCCATTTAAGGCACAGCAGGATTGTAGCTGCTACCTCAAAACACCCCTAAACACGTGCAGGGGGGTAGCAATGAAGGGGCTGAAATGGAGCTGCCAAACCTCTTGCACTAAACACACCAGGAGGAGATGTGCTGGTAAGAGCTGCTGCAGTCCCCTCTGCAGGAGGCTGTTTTCTGCCTCCACTCTGTTACTGACAGTGCACACACTGTCCTTTCAAGCACTGAATTTGGCAAATGGTTCACCCCTCACCCACAACTGGGTCTAAACTTCTAAAGTCTTCTAAATCTAAAACTGCCTCTTTTTCACTTTGGTCCACAAAGCTTTCATGGAGTGGTAAAAAGAATGCCAGGAGTATTTTATTTCACTTCCATAACACATCTCTTTCCACATTATAGAACAGCAAACCCTCCATTATCAGTTAACACAGGATTGTGCTTTATTTCCAGATAAAGTTGCTTTGCCTTATTTGAAAATTCTTCACATTTTGTTTCTGGTTGGTTTTGAACAAACTACTTTGCAAGTCCACTGAAATAAAGAACCCCACATATACCAAACACACAGCCTTTCAAAGCACACTAATGTACATTTCATTTTCTTTACCTTCCTGTCCTTTGCTCCTTCTAAAAGAAAATAAGATTTGCTGGATTTTGTATCAAAATGCTCTTAAGAGCTCTCAAGCAGTAGATTAAATAGTTGGAAAAAAAATCATCCAATAAATTTAACTGAGAACCATCAGTAGAGTAGAAGATGTTGGGCAGACCAAAAATGGCCAGTGTTTCTCATCCACTTGGAATTTCCACCATCAGCCAAAAACAGTGAGAGAAAGGAGCACCACAGCCAATAAACAGGTGCTGAGTGGAACCCTGGTACATCTCCAGGTAACAACTGCTGCTGCAAGTCCCTAAAAGCTTCCCAGTCATGTAGCTCAAAGAGCAGGGAAAAGGCAGGGCAGTGAGAGCTGGGGAGCTGCAAGCCTGAGCCTGTCCCAGCAGCTGATTGTCACCAAGCACAGGACAGGTCCATGAGGCACTGCCCATGCCAATGTGGCTGCTTTGGCTCTGTCCAAGACTCCCCCATGAGCACAGCAAAAGGCACCAGTGGCACTGCTCCAGTAGGATATGGTGCTTTCTTTCACTGATCCCAGCTGCTGCCAGCTGAGATTATGCTGCACACACAGTAAGGACTAGACTCTAGCCTCGTTCTTGAATTCTATTTAGAAAATTACAGGTAAAAACCAAACAAAAACCCAACTCTGTATGTATATATATGTATATAAAAACTTATTCTAATATCTCTGCAAAACACTGAAGGGACACTTATGCCTTTTTTTTTCCTTCTTCTGTGCCCCTCCAATATTTCCCTGAAAAAAAAATTGATAGTCTTATTTCACCAAGCCTCTTTTCAGAATTCACTGCTTCTGAATGAAGACTCTTCTCCAACTGTAAGTCAGGAATTATATCTGCCTTTTGCAGTGAGGTATCAGGAATAAGAGAGTGTTCTATTTTTCCCAAGCTAGGCAAGTTGTCTATGAAATCTGCAATCTCTGAGATAACATGCACAAAACAGATGAACAGGAACTCATCTGCCTGTGGACAAAGAGGTAAGTGTGGGGGGTTTTTCTCCTTTGCACATGTGCACACGTATTCTGAGAAATCCAGTGTGAGTTTTCACATCCCCAAGCAGCCACCACACAATTCTTTCTGAATGCTGAAGTCACAAGGTGAACATGTTTGTTGCACTGGTGGAGTCCTCACATCACCTCCCCAGGTATCCCAGACTGCATCCAGCCCCCCACACTGCACACTTCTAGCTCTGCAGTTGTGCCTCCTGCACTCAGGGGCTCATGTCCCCCTCAGGGTGCTCAGATGGGCCAGCTCTGATCTCCTGACTGCCCTCTCAGCCCTGTTTGTTCTCTCCCACAATGCCTGCACCACTGCACTGGCCCAGCACTGACCAGGCTGGAAGAGCTTCCTGCTATTCATCAATGCTTCCACTTCAGCATCACAAGCAGTGTCCCCACAACACAGGAGCTAAGGGCCACTCAGAGTTCAATAAACTGTTAAAAACCCTGGGGAACTGGCAGGCAGCTGAGCCAGTGCTCCAATCTGTTACCCAGCTTTACTGCAGAGAACAAGGTTACCAGCTCTTCTTCAAGACAGAACTACTTCCACCATCCCCCAAGTGGCTTAGAAAATAATCTGCTATTGCTCTTGAACATTTTGTTGTTTGGCTTGGGGGGTTACTCTCTTCACATTTTTTTAAACCGTATGTAATACCTACTTATATACTGAAAGAAGAGCATGAACACATGCAAAATTTTATTTCCATTCCCATATTTTACAAGCTTCTGACAGATGTTCTGTGAGTTCAACCACCCTGTACCTCTGCACTCATCCCAAAACAACCTCCCTGCAGGTTTTTGTCCCCACACACACTGGCACAGCCCTGGTGTCACCCAGCTGTACCCTTTTGCTGCTGAGCACCCTGTACCCCTGCCCTCATCCCAGAGCAGCCTCTCTGCAGGTTTCTCTCCCCACACACAGCCCTGGTGCTGACCCCCCTGTACCCTGCCCTCATGCCAGCACAGCCTCTCTGCAGGTCTCTCTCCCCAGCCCTGGTGTCACCCAGCTGTACCCGTGCCCCCATGCCAGCCCAGGCTCTCTGCAGGTCTCTCTCCCAGCCCTGGCACAGCCCTGGTGTCACCCAGCTGTACCCGTGCCCCCATCCCAGCCCAGGCTCTCTGCAGGTCTCTCTCCCAGCCCTGGCACAGCAGCAGCAGCAGTGCCCAGCCCTGAGGAGCACTCACGCTGGTCACTCGGCGGTAGATCTGCGCGGCGTTTTGGCACTCGGAGTAGGGGTACTCAGACGTGGCCATCTCTAGCATACACATGCCAAAAGCATACACATCAACGGACTCATCATATTTCTCCTCATACATCTCGGGGGCCATGAACTCTGGGGTACCTTAAATTAAAAGAACGATTCAGACTCTAAATGCTGAGAGCAGAGGCTGCGGCCGTTACTCACCGCAGCGGCGAGGCTGGGCACACCTGGGAGACAAGAGAAAGTGGAGGAAACCCTTAGTGACTGTTGCACCAATGCACTCTGGGAGCCTTCCATTGCAAGGCCTTTATGCAATAACAATGGCAMGTGTGATTCCTGGTTATGGGGTGTTAGTTGGTACAAATATCAGAACAGACTGGATTAGCCTGAAATCCAACGGGAGGGGAGGGGAAGGAAGGGGGAAAACTGCAGACTAGCCATAGGCTGCAAACCAAATACTAAAGGAGAGTTGAGGCACTTACCTTTTCTCCCTGTAAGGAAAGAGGCACATTAAAGCTTGTTTCACAGATGACCTGAGTGCCCTCTGCTGCAAAAGCAGTAGTACTGGTAAGAGCCCACAGCTAGTCTCTGACCTGCTGCTCTCCATCTACTTGCTCAAGTAGAGTGGCTGGGTAAGGCCTTGCAATGAAAAGCTCTCTTGTTACAAACATCAATCTCCGTGAAAAGAGGATAAAAGGTAATTTTCTGCAAAGGCCACTCACCAGAGCCCTTTTCTTCACATACTTACCTTCCCACCTGCAGTATATTTATAGGCCTACTGCAGATACAGGCATTACTGAGGGACATCCTACAGTCAAAAATACTCAGAAATACAGAGAGATTGAGTTACAGGCACAGAGCGTGAGATTCAACAAGTCCCATTTAAATAGTGTGCAGAAAATGATTGCCCAGTGAAGCACCACAGATCCCTCTGCAAACAAAGGGACTGCATTGTATCATCAGACTGATTTTAAGCCAGAGATGCAAGTTCGCTTTTTGTAAATTTAAGCACAGAATTATTTCCTGCAGACACCAGATTCCAGACAATTTACAGATCATTCTACAGCCCAGTGCTTGTTGTCACCAAACTGAACAAAAARGAATGCAATTGCAGCCATTTATCCAAAGGCAAACCATTAACAGATAACTATGTAMTAGATGGGAATTTTCCAGTGATAAATTTGAAGATATGACAAATATGCTTAAGAAATCACGGTTTTTAACACCATTCTTTTCTTCCCTATTAATGCTTTGACCTGGTTAAGAAGCAGGAAATATTTCAGCAACAGCTTGCAGGAAAATGTGCAGGTATACACCATTGATCCCAGCTAGGAATCTGGCACAGGACTGTTGAGTAATGCTGAATTTTAGCRAGCTCTAAATACTGAGAGCAAAAGAAACTTCATTCCCTGCAGTCTATCCACCCAACTATAAAACAAAGCTGATAAAACCAATTCTTTCAACAATTCACAAGAAAGATTACACTAGWTCCACCAAACCCATTTTTGAAAAAGGTTWTGAAYAGGTACACAGGGACAGAGCCAGAAYAAAGCAACATTTCCCAATGCACCCTCCTAACTCACACAAATCCACATTCTCCAGACTCCCTGAGAAAGGTGTTGTACTACAGTCTGTGCTATTATTTAAATACATATATAGAATATTGACTTTCTTTGGTATATCTCAGTTTCTAGTTACTCACAAGCTGCAAGAGATTCAGTATTAAACCCCTGGTGACAATAAAAGAATTTTGGCTGTATGACCTAATGCTACACTAAATATCAAAATGTAGTTTGGTCACCAAAATGCATCTGTACATTTGTTGAAGCAGCACCACATCAAAGGTAGGATTTCTATGTAGTGAAGAGTGGTTTTATCAACAATGTTGCACTGGATTGTTGGGCAGGACAAGGACTCTATATTCTGAGAAAGCTGATGTTAATACAGAAATACCAAAAGCACCACCAAAATTTCAACAGGTCTTTGCCTTAAGAACACAGAGTGACCTCAGCAACAAGACACAGAGCCTCCATCTGTTCAGGCTTTGACCATGTCCCTCTGTAAGCATGTTTTTTAGGAAGGCTCTGAAAACACTCAGGACTCCAAAGAGGCAGACTGGCTCAGCAGCCTCCAGGACAGGAGAGGCTCACCTATGACACTTTTGGCAAAAGAAGCTCGTTTCAGGGTTGCCAGGCCCAGGTCTCCAATCTTGACTGATCCAGTGGGGCCAGTAATGAAGATGTTGTCACACTTGAGGTCTCTGTGGATGATGGGAGGGGTGCGTGTGTGCAGGAACTGCAAGCCTTTCAGGATCTGGCGGCACCAGCTCCGCAGCACTTTGATCTTCATCACCTTAAATCTCTTCAAATACCTAGCAGAGAGGTAACAGTGGGTTAAACATTCTGCCAACAGATAGCAGGTTAAACTACACCATTTGCTGCTTGGTAGCAAAGAAACTGTAATTAAAGACATGTATATAATTTAAACTTCAGAGGACTTCAGAGGAGCTAATGATGATTCCCCTTAACAAAACCTATCCCCTTTGCTCTAGCCAGCAGACTATAATGAYGAAACAGAAATGTGAAAGCTTGATGTATATAGCTGCTAACTCCTCTGCACACAAAATCATTCCACAGTCATTAGACAGTTGGATTGCTAAATTTCAAGGCACTGCTTTAATGACCAATAATTCAAGGCTCCTCAATTACAGTTYTTTATCTATTTAACTTCTTAAACACTTACACCCTCTACCTTGATTAATTACAACTGGGTGGGGAGGTGGGTCACTAGATCCAAAATGTTCATAACCAACAGAGTACAGAGTTGTGGAAAGCTGCAAGAGCTCTGAAATCATTATTGCCTCGTTTACAAGAGTAGTCCAAGCACTCTGTTCAAGGTTTTCACATTACATTTGAAATCTGCTTCAAATTTACCTGTGGAGCTATCAAGTAAATGAGAAATGCTTAGAGATCCCCTCCCTGGTGCAGGAGAGGGTTTGGTCACCTGAATCCAACTGGTACTGTACTAATCATTACCTCAAAACTATGGACAGATWCAGGCAGGGCAGAGAAATCTTTCAAAAGGCTCTGTCAGGTAACTGAGGAGCAGGAATTCATACATCAGTCTGCATCCCTCTGCAGGCAGAATGTGACCCAACCTTAATTGCTCCAGCTTTGCCACTCCTTGAAACCCCATGACAGAAGAGTCAAATTCCATACCAAAAATATTTTTTCAATGTGCATGACCTAGGAGTAAGATCTTATTCTACCCCTTAATTTCAGCAGATTAGAGATGCCACAAGGTGAATAACCTCTGACAGTTCTCAAGTGCCTTCCAGCAGCGTTTTCTCAAGCTCTCTTTGGGTAACACAATTCAAGGGCAGAGCTGTTTTGTTCCTTCTGAAAAAGCACAGGTGCAATACACACAGAGAAAGGATCTAGCATGCCCTGCAGAGCAAGGACTTTATTCCTGTTCAGGCAATGTTACTGAGCCAGAGTCTCAGATAAAGACCAGTTTCACACCACAGCAACACTGCCAGTAAACTCTGTGAGCAGCATGGAGTTGAGCAACTACAATCTTAAACTAAAAGCAAGTTGTGTTCAACTGTTCTGTGGCAGTGGTCATCTCTTCTGCAGGTCCACTYAGTCAGGAGACACAGTCCTGATGGSATCACTTCACTCCAACACAGAAACACAGTGTACTCATCCCTTTGACTTGAATTTCTCCAGTTCAAAACCAGATCTGGAAAATCAAGTTGCTAGCAATGATCCTGCTGTGAAAACAAAGCTGTAAAAGCAATTGAGACAGTTCCAGAGGAAATCAGGTCTCAGAATGTAAAGAAAGGCAGGGGAAAAGCCAAGCCAAGSAAGGAGACAAACTGAAGGAGGCTCTGAATCACATCAGCTGCCACTTCAATGCTGGCTATTGACACAACCCTCATTCATCTCTCTTGAGCCTGTTCCAAAGATCACATGCTAGGGGCACTTCAGTTCAGCAGCTGGAATGCCTAATGACATTCTTGGTTCCAAATGTGCTCGTGCACTGCCAGCTCCTCGCTGCTGCAGGACCTGGACCCAGCCACCACCCAGCACGTGTGGCTGTCCTTGTCCCACAGCACTGTCCTGAGCCAAGGCACAGGTCACTTCAGGCACAACACAATGTCAGATGGAGGCACATAGAAAWACACCAAAATACACAAGCCTACTAGCCAGTATGTTTTCACTTCTCCTACTGCCATAGAATAACTTGGGCTTGAGAAGACCTCTGGAGGCTTCCAGTCTAAGTTTCTGTGATTACAATTACACAGAGCTCAAGGAGCTAGAGAAAATTCAATTTAGGATACCATCACACTCACATTCTGTTCACTTCTTTATATCAAGTGAYAGCAATGTCCTGTCCCAAGTACCAAAGCAAGAAAAGCATCACTTTTATCAAATGGAGGTAAGGTAAACATACTGAGAAAGRGATATGGAACTAATAGTCAAATGCAAACACAAGTGTAGAGTGTAAATCTAGCAATGTGCCACATGCACAGGAAATAATTAAGGCACACCAGAAATCTCCCATTACAGTTCACCTGTCAAATCTCAAGTGGACTAGAATAAACTGAATCACAATTAAAACACCAGCTATACAAGAGTGGGGGAAAACCCTAGCCAGAACTTGTTTAAAAGATCTTCAGGATTAAATAAAAAGACTTTCTTATTTCAAGGTACAAAATAATCCCACGGACAGAAAATCTGGGCTATTTCTTCCTACCAGCACCCTATTTTATAATGTTTAATTACTACTTCATTATCTTGCTTACAACACCACATAAGCCAATCCAAATATTAAAATCTGTGACAGGGATAAAGGAGTAGAAAAAGAAGACAATTTAGCCATACACATTTAGCAGAAWATTAGGTAAACTTTATTTAAAGGCATCTGTTCAGAGCTTATTACTTGTCATGTGCAAACAGCACATGAAGCAGCAGATCTATTGTTTTATCTGAAATACCTTAACCAACCTGAGAAATGTCTCACTGAACACAGGGCTAAGGAATGTTTCATATCCTCAGCCACCCAGTCCTATCTCAAGAGACAAACACCTCCCTGGAACTGCAGCCCAGACTCCCAAAGAGCCATCTTTCTTCTTAAGCATGTCCACTTGTAGCTATCAATAAGCACAGTAAAAACCACAGGACATTCACAGGCTGCTCCAAGCAAAGAGAAGGCAAACTGCTYCCAGCTCCCACAGCCTGCCTTTACATGGAGCCTGTGAATGGCTCTCAGGGAGTGAAATGGGCACTGAACACAGGGAGGAGCAGAGCCCCCCTAGTGCAGGGCTGCAGTGTAATTGCCAGCACAGGGACACACTCCCAGGGAGCAGCAGAGCCCCTCTATTACAGGGCTGGCAGCGTTATTGCCAGCACAGGGATGGTGCCTGGAGCTCAGGACACACTCCCTGAGAGGAGCAGGGCTGGCAGTGTTAATGCCAGCACAGGGATGGTGCCTGGAGCTCAGGAATACACACTCCCAGGGAGCAGCAGAGCCCCTTTAAAGCCCCACACACCACTAGAGGCCCTCACAGCAGCTGCAGCTCCTGCACTCTGCTTTGACCTCGGCCTTCAGCACACCCGAAGGTCCAATCTGCAGGATTTTTATCTGAAACTTCAGCAAATAGCAGATAAACCAACAGGCAGTGAATTTTCTTCTTTTTACACGTCATTTGCATTGAGGTAACACCCAAAACCTCCCAAAATCAAAGAGATGAATTAATTTGAGCTTTGAACTTTACAAACTAGCTCATCCTAAATGGAAAGCAGCTGGAAAAAAAAAAAGGAAATTCTGAGAAATGAAAACTGAGCATTGCCTTCCTRAACTCTTAAAATCCAAAAGTGCATGTGTTTTGTGCATGTGCTCACTGGGACATCACAAGTAAGAACTGACAAGCTTGCTAACTTAAAAGATGTTCTACCATAGCTGCAATGCTAGTAATGCTCCTTTAAAGAATGTTCCTACAGTAGGTTACCCCTCAGCAAAAGGGCTCTGTTCTCATCTCCTCCAAACACCCCCCATTCCTGCTTCCCTGGTGCTGTGCTACCCAAACTGAAATGCTGTGACTTGCCTTGGTGTACTTACGTTTTCAATGTTCCAGACGTCATGAGTTCTGTCACAAGAACAATACACTTTTTTCCTTTGACTGTAGACTCCCAGGAATCATAGAACCTGACAATATTGGGATGCTGAAGCCCTTTCAGCATCCCAGCTTCCTCTTTAAATCTCTGTCGCTCCGACTTGGACAGCTTCCGATCCTAATGRAAAACAAAAGGTGCATCAGAAATTCTGCTTGCTTTTCTTCTTGAGAGGCAGCAACTTGAACAYAGGAACACACAAGAATCGAATGTCTTAAATGCCATTTGGCCTTTAAATTGCCTTTAAATATTCTGATTTGAACACATTCCATTACAGTSTTTTTATAATATGTTGTTCTTTGTAATTCTATTGCTCTCAGGGTTAAGAACTGCAAGTCTGTAGATTAAACTCCTTTCTGCTTCCTCCTGCTTCACTCTCAATAACTTTTAGCTGCTGCGTGACTTTGGGTGGAAAGGATACATAATGTCTTGAACATTTCAGTGTTTGAGAATGAAATCAGATCATTTGAAGCATCTCCCTCTCATGCAGTACATAACAACAGCCTGTCATTATTCCTAGATGTCTATCCCAAGCACTGCTAACAGATGGGATCAGCCACCCACAGAGGGGGTTAAGATCAAACCTGTTACATACAGCATGTTCCTGGGCTGTAGACCATCAAGTGAATGGATTGCATTTTCTTTGATTAAAAGCAGAGCCTCATGATTGAGCAAGTTTCCTGAAATCTCATGTCAACAAAACCAAAARCATAACTCCCAGCAGAGACAGAAAGCAATCTTTTGGCCAGAGACAGAAGAGGAAAAAGCATTCCTGGACAATACTGCTGGATTACCTACCAACAGCTGGCCCTCACTATCACCCACACTGCAAGCAGCACCTCTCAAAGAGGACACATCTCCTTGTGCCATGCAGTGTTCTCAGCCTGCCAAGGCACGACCCATGCACTGCTCACACCAGTCTGACTGACTGACACAAACTGGGTCACATGCAGCTTGCATTTTTAAAAAATTACATATTTCAGGATAGACTTACAGCCAAGAATTTCAGGAGCATCGTTCTAACAGTTATTTAGCAATAACCAAAGACCTATTTGTCAGATCTGAGCAATAATTTTAAGTCACTTGCTTTCACGTTGTCTTTTCCATTAAAAGGAGGCAGTAAAACACAGTTCGGGATTAACTTATACTCCCATTGTCCTCCAGACAGCAACTCCTCTTCCTTTGTTTACAGGTCATGTGTTTTCTCAATACAATTCAGCCATGTAATATCTAAACCATCCTACACTCACTAAGATCATCGACTTTTTCTAAAAGGTTCACAGAGTATCTTTCAGGCATGAACAAACTTCTTTTACAGATGAAGCTCCAATTTTCAGAAGTATACAATTTCCCTGGGTGAAAGTCTGAAAAGAGGTTTGAAATCACCTCAGGGATCAGTTTCCTGTTGGTATCTATGACTGCCACTCACCTTTACAATTCTTAGGAAAACGCAAAATCCTTATGTATGACTAATTGAATCTACRGACATCCAAAAGCATTCGATCCTACAGCTACTTCACTCTGCAGAAATCAGCATTACCACCTCTTCCCACTCTCTCATAAGCAATTTGCACAAGTTTTGATGTAACATTTGCAGAAACCCCCGCCAACAACTGAGCATTCATGTCTGCTTAGGTGTGCAGGGGTTTTAATGTGCAATTAGTACTCCCATTTGAGCTGTCTTACCCATCCAACAGCTTTCCTTTCATTATCATGAACAAGGCAGCACAAGTYCTGCTCCAAACTGCTGTGAGAGAGAAAAGCAGTGAACTGCAAGAGGTACAGCTGACCATACACACACAGYAGCAGTGCTTCACACAGCACAATCACAGTATCATCTTCCCTGTAGGGAAATCATGCACTATTCTCAGCCTCTGCACTTGACCATATAATTCACTTTTTAAAACCACTGCATTCAGTGTAAATTCAACTATTATATATGGTCATTATACAAAAAAGGCTGCAATAGTTACTTTTCTATCACTTTTAAATAGTCAATATGAACACCTGCATTCATTTTTGTCGAAACCCAAGACTTTGGATACACATTTGGATTACATTTCCTTTGCTGTGCACATACAAGTTATCTACCACAAACACTTTTTTTTTAAACCAGTTTTATACATACACTGAACATCAAGTCAAGGGTATTCCATGTTATTCTCATTTTAACCCACATAAGCCAATCTTCCTTAAGGGCTTTGTTCAGTTTTCCCTGCCCCTGTGCTGCTGTCCCCAAATAAACTACAAGTGCTACCCCCTCCTATCAATGAGCAGCCTCCTGAGAGGAGCACTTGGAGTCATTTGTGTCTCAGGTCCCATCCCTGGCAGCCCCTGTCCCTGCAAACACAGCTGTGACGTCCAGCACAGACACCCAACCTGCAGTGCTGGCACTGAAAGCCCACCAGGCCCATCCATGCAAGAGACAATGGAACAGCAGTGCCTGGAAGGGCACAGTGCCCCAGGGATCTGGGACAGGCCTGGACAAAGCACAGGCCAAAGGCTCTCACCCAGGAACACAGCTATGTTTTTGCAACCAAGGAAACCCTGCACCCTTCAGTACATAACTGCAGCAGCAGAAGGGAACATTAAACAGAGCTGGAAGAAAAAGACAGAGAGGCCACTTGTTTCCTGAGGCCAGCAATGCATAGCACCTTTTACTGCCCTCATTTCCTTGGACACACAGCCCACACCCTCAGCCCTGACAGCTTTTCTATTCCTCCCTAAAGGAGCACTAATGCTAGGCTACACAACACTGGCAATCTACTTCAAAAGAACTCACAACCCTAAYATCCAGGAGAACACTGAATCTCCTGTACAATTATACCTGCACAGTCTGTATGCACAAGGGCTGGTTTTAGCTGTACAAATTACATTCTAATGCACCTTGCAAACAGTTGGCCTGCAGGCCAACATACAATTTACAATGACAGGTCCACTTTCAAAACCTGAGTAATTAAAAATACTAGACAGCAAGATCTCCCAGGCTGCACAGAAACCCACTAGAACAGAGTCCATCCCAAATGCATGCTGGCATCCTTGGAGCTGYTAGTATGGGCAGAAGTGACAACTTCACCTCATGCTTGTTCTTGTACAAAAATGYAACTTATGCAGCTGCAGCTACTGAAATATTGAACTAAGCAACTGAACTAGAGCACTGTATGTAATTTGGGAGACTGAGATGTTAGCAGCCACGTTAGGTATCAACAGTTCAGGAGAAGCAGAGGAATGGGAGTAGCTTGGCATCACAGGGAATCAGCAAGTGGCTGTACAGCACAGCTGTGGCAGGCACAGAGAAGCCATSGTCACTTAGTGAGAATTTAACAGACTGCTCTGCAAGGCTTTGGGAAGGGAGCAGTTTTCACTGTCCTCAGTTAGAACTGCTTACCCCACCRGGCTCTCAAGCCCAAATGTGTCCTCCCAAGAAAGGAGCTGCTGGGGGCAGTGCCCAGAATCCACTGTGGCCTCTGAGCAGGGGTCTGCAGAACCCAGATCTACCTCCACTTCTAGAGATGCAATGAAGTCTCTGGCCTRGCACTCAAAGCATGCCCTCCTTTGATTAAATTATTCTAAGTGTGAATTAGATAAGCAGATTTATCCCCCTGCAGCTTTTTTCCTRTAACTCACAGTCTAAATAGATACACAGATGGATCATTTCCACGTGTATTTGCTGCTTTCATTTGAAAGCACAAATATAGTTTCACAGATTAACATTTCAGTTTACCCGGAAGTACAAAATTAGTTAGACAACTTTAATATTTTTGTTGATTTTTAAAATTTTATTCTTAAATCAAATGACCAGAAACTAAAACCAGAAAGACTCACAAGTAGTTTTCCATAAGCCTAGGRAACGTAAATAACTTTATAAAGAAGCCAGCACTTTAAGAAAGTTAATAATACACAACTTGATATCCTATCCTTCAAAGACCAAATCATTTTGGAATTCCCACTGATAAAATTTTAAAATTAACATATTCTCTCCTTTTCTGGTCTTTTTTTACCATAAGCAACCTCAGGCAGACAAGACCAAGTCCTAAATCTAGAAGTTAGCAAATCACATTCTTGTAGTAGCTCAGCTGGCACGTGCTGAGCAGATATAGCCCAAATATTTTTAAAAATATACAAAGCTGAAAAACTATAGGAGAGCTTGCTTCCTAAAATGGATTTAACTACCTTATCAAATGGGCAGCATTGTTCTTCCTAAACTGATAGCTTCCCTGGAGGACCCAAGTGTCACATCCCAATCACTGGGCTGCCCTCTGAACAAACTGAAACAGATGCACCAAGCCTACTCYGTTCATTTCATTCATTCCTTTCCACCTACATTAAATTGTTTTGACAAGCCAGGACAAACAGCAAGGCTTCCCAACACGTGACTGTGGTTCTGCAGTGCCAGGGGCCTGGAAGGAGATGAGCAGCAAATGAAACAATTGTTCAGCTAGGAGCAACTCAATCAGCTTTTTCCTGGCTGTTTCCATTTATCCAGGTCCTTCCCATCCAATTTGTTTTGGTTAGGAAAGAGCTATCAGAGGTGTTTATATTTCTCAATGTCAAACAGGGATCTTGGGCATTCATGATAAACCAGGTACAGGTTTACTCTTCCACTAATTTCCTTAATGTACATCAGCATGAATTACACAGCATTGTTACTCCCCTCCTTCCACCCCTGTMCCTACATGTCTTACACGAATGAAAAACAAACCAACCCCAAWCCAAAACAAYTCCCTTCCTCCCTAAGATTAGCTGTTGTACCAAGCCACAAAAAACAAAGCTCATCAGCAAAAAATGCCTATATTCCTCTGGTGATTTCTTCCAGCCAAGACTTACTATCTACTCAGCACCCTTCATGAGGAAAGAAAATACTTTTCTGGCACCTAACTGAACCCTGGTTTTGCACTGGTGGCACAGAGCACCCTCAGACATGTACTACAGGATAGCAAGCAAGTGCCTATCCAGAGGAGTACAGGGAAGGAACAGCATCTGCCAGCTCCTGCTCCACATCCTCCAAGGTGATTGTCACTCCCTTAGCAGCAAGCACAATGCACATTGCTGTAGTGCCAGGGAGCCTTCATGCACAGCAGCACAAACCAGACTCACAAAACTTCCTGTGATCTCCAATTTCAAATAAGCAGACTCATAAGCAATATAGGTCAACTTTAAACTGTTTGGGATTTGGTTTTTTTTTTAAACTCAGTGGATGAGCTGCTCCACAATTCAGAGCTCTTCCATCTTCCACAATATTGGGAAGGTAAGCAGTGAAGAGGAAACGGAGGAAGAYTGGGCACTTCATATACTACAGACAGGTTTTACAGACAGTTTTCTGGATAYACCACTAATTCAGAAGTGATCCCCAGCTGTAGTGCAGTGGCTCTTTTGCAGGGAGGGTTAACTACAGCAACAGTGTGGAGTTTGCATTCAGACAGGCACTAGAAAAATTAGTAGCAATGAACTGTCTTCAAGTGATGTGATCTGTAAATGTGCAGCCACGAGAGACTTCAAAGTGCTGCTGAATTATAGATAGTCTGAATCACAAGGTAAATTATCTATCTGTGCTGAGGTTACCCTGAGCAGCATTTTATCAGGCATTCAAATGTCTGGAAATCTGAGTGAAGACAC
Source organism: Alauda arvensis (assembly GCA_902810485.1). NCBI lineage: Eukaryota > Metazoa > Chordata > Aves > Passeriformes > Alaudidae > Alauda > Alauda arvensis. Next base: position 106,395 of record CADDXX010001042.1, on the reverse strand, counting down.
TGCAGCTCCCAGCCTATTCTTTGGAGGAAGAAGTAGCACAGAGAACAGACAAATGTTCTTCTGTGTGCATTTCTGCAGCACATGAGAAAGGCTTTGCAAGCCCCAAAGCAAGGTTAATGAGGGGTCATCAGAGGAGAAGCTAGCAAGACTGAGCTCTGATATTGGGCAATGTTAATGGAACTGAGGCTTTGTGGGCTGCAGTGTTCTCATCCTGAAAACATCTAGCAGTTAAGAGGAAAAAAGAGCACAGTAACCATTGAGCTAGATTAACAAAATATCAACAAAGAGTCCACTGAGCTTAAAACTCATGCAGCATTACACAGTTGGTGCCTGGAAATGGGAGTCTCAGTGCACAAGCACTGCATCTGCTTTTCTGTGTCAACACATACAGCACTGAATACTTTCCAGCACTAAAGACTAGATAGATAAAAGGGAGGGGAAAGACTGTTCCAAATGCATCCCTCTACAGCAACAGACAAAAACATTGATCAAAGATATGCACAGATCCTTCCAGCACTCTTCTTTCTACAAACCACTGAACACAAAAAAGCTGATTAMACAGAGCTGAGCAGCTGCTGTTCCAAAAGTACCTGTGCAGGCTGAAAAACACAGCTCCCCCAGGCACTGGGGGTAAGGCTGGTGCCACTGGCAGCTCTGTATCTGACATGCCCCAGCACCTCAGGGCTCTTCTCTCAGTCAGAGGCCACAACTTCCCAGTCACTTTGCTGCTCATCTCAGTTTAAAGACAGAAGACAAAGCTTCTGACAGGTGGCAAAATGGAATGCAAGGCCAAGTGAAGGCTTACTGAAAGGATCATTTCACCTTGCTCTTTGGCAAGTCTCCACAAGAATCCATTTTATATAAGCTACAATCTTCATGGAGCATGCAAATAACCTTAAGAAAGATAACACTGAAATATAAAACACATATCTAACACAACAGAGTCTGCTTGAAACAGTGACACGTTTGAAGGTTCCTGATTAAGGGTAAGTATTTGCTGTAGGTTTCCTCTCACACAAGGTATTAAAAACTATTTAAGTTTCAGGAAAGTACACAAGTAGCCAACCTAAGTGAAACACAGAGGGATTATTCCCATCAGTTGTCTGTTTTCTGGTGAAAAGCACCTGCCTTCAAAATTTTCCACCACTGGTGGAAGGCAAAGTAAAATGGGTAATGGATTTGGTAATTCTCTTCTGTGCTTACATTTCTGGCATTTCAATGCACTACAATAGTAACTAAGTGGAAAATTCATTGGAAGATGAAGTTCATTTGTTAAAAATACAAAAAATACAAGTGCTTCTTGTCCTTTCTTTTAGAATTGTTGCAGTTAAATGATACAGCAAACAACTTCACTTATGCTGCTCAAATGTTGGAAATTARGAAACAAATTATACATAACCTGACAGATAACTGATGGTAGGAGGAAGGAGAGGAGGGAAATGAAACTCTAAGTGATCAAACAAAAGGAGGACAGAAGTCTTCATCAGTGACCATTTAGTCTGAGTAAGTCAATTACACATATCCTGAAGGAACGTGTACTTGAGTAAGCYTGAGCAAATAAGAAATTCATCTTTGTCTCAGCACTGAAGGGGAAATATCTGCAAACTACAGCCCACGAATGTGACCCAAAGATTCCAGCAGCACTCCCCATTTTATCCTGTGATTGTCTGTGTTTGATGGAGCTGTGACTCACCCCCACAGGGCAAGGGGCAGAACACCAAAGAATTCTCTTCCTCTGATTGCTCTGATGTGCTCCCTTTCCTGCTTTCACATTTGCAGCAGCCCCTGYGCCAGCAGCAGCAGTAGCAGCACCGAAGACACCTGGTGGCAGTAATGTCATGGACTTGTCACCTAGGCTTGAAGAGACATCTCAGGGAGAGTCTGCTGGTGACACAACAGGGATCAGAGCTGACGTCTCTGCCTGCTCGCACCGAGCTCTGGCATCACTGCAAACACAATCCCCATCAGAACACAACAGCAAAAAACACTGTAACAGCAGATGAGAATGTTTCTTCTTTAGATAAGGCCAGGAGAGTCTTGGAAGTACACCTCCCAATAACAAAGCTGATCTTCTGCTACAGTAGCAGTGTGGGTATTTCTATTTCCAGCAATGCCAAGGTGGCCACACTGCTGGGATATTGCACCTGGATCCCCTTTGCAATACCGGATGGAAAGCTCATGGCCACAGAAAGAGCTTCCAAAAAATTCAGCCAGTGTAGGTTTGGAGGTTACTGCTGAAATTTTAAGTAGCATTAATAACCTGTACAAACCAAGTCTCTGTTGGATGCTGCTTTGCAGAGCCCTGCTGTGTGTGCATACCCACACCAGGACACATCTGTACCCCTGTCCCCAGTCTCTCACATCAGCAGCATCATCCACATGCAAAGCAAGCTGAACTCAAACCTGACCCAAATGCCCCTCCCAAAGCAAACAGGGACTGAGCTGGACATCATCTGATCAGAGTACATGAAATATCATACTCAGACTTCACCAAATCAATTACATATTTTCCTTTGCTCCCCACAAAACCACCAAGCAAAAAAATTTCAACAGTAGATATGAAACCTAAAGCTTAGACATGACCTCCTCTGGAATCTTCCAGGTCCTCARGAATCTGGACTAAGAATGGCAAGCAACTGTTTAGGCTTCAGTCATTTCTATTCTAGGGTTGCTCTAGGCAGCATCTGTGTTTCCTTATGTAGAAGTCATGGGGGAAAAAAAGATATGTCTAAGTTTTATTCAATTTATCCATCCTGAGAGGCTGAACATTAGGGACAGTAATCAAAATGCTGGGCTATACAAAAATAATTAGTAAAAGAACAGAGAGCTCATCTATTGATTTTCACTTTTAAATTGTTATTTGATCCATGGAAGATAAATGGATAAGTTTGCTTTCTGGTAGCAGTTCTCAATAAGGCTTATGGTTTATTACATACAGCTTATTAGGGAACTGAAGTGTTGGCTGAACTGAATTCTTGATGAGCWATTAACCAGCTGGACCATCTTGTCACTTGGCTCAGATGCCTCATTAAAAGTTWTGAAGTGCATGTCACTTCTCATTGTGCACTGAACTGATGGTTTTGTCACTGAGAGGGAAGGTACATCCAATCACCTCTGGTTTCTTTTACTATGAAAACCCACTTATCCACTCAGGGGTGACAATACTTCAGGAAAAAAAGCTTTCTCCACAATCCATTCTGGGGATCCCACAGATTTATTAATTCAATGCATTAGAAGCACAATTGTAGCCTTGTGTTTCATGTATTTCTGTATGGCTCAGAGTCCTTTTATGAGTAGCTGCATGTCCAGAACATCAGGGTAAACCCTTAACTGATTCTGATAAAGGCAAACTAATTCAGAAAATCAATCACATATTCCAATTCTTCATCTCACATTCCTCACAAAGCTAATGGAAAACAGGGAAGGGCAGCTACAGCCACTCCTCAGCATGCTGCAAAGTTGCATCAAGATGCTGGGAGGAAAACATGCAGGAGTTTCAGGAGCACTGCAAGGATTCACTGAGCACAGCAAGGGGTCAGGGGAACCAGCAATGTTCTTGTGCCTCTGAGCAGCTCCCCTGCTAAAATCTCAGCACAAAGGCCAGAGACAARGATCAGCTCAGCCTTCCCTGCCCCTCACACTGCTCCAGCTGTAGAATGAACTCCCATCAGCCTAACCACAGTAACACAGGCTACAGCACTGCTGTACACATTGTGTTTGCAGCCTGCCCACCCTGCAGGAGTCACTCTGCCCAGCTTCCCTCCTTTCCTGCAAACACTTCCCAAAATGTACTTCATAGAATTCACAAAACTGTGGATGACTATCAGTTATGGCAGGATGACACATGAAGTGTAGGCCAAGCACTGGCAGCCAAGAGAAAATCCTTACAACAATCACTGGAGAACTCCATGCCAGACATCTCTCCTTCAGAGACATCTCTCCTTCAGAGATCCTTAGGAATCCATGAAAAAAAACACAAATAATTGCAGGTGTTCTGCAGGTTCTTGCAAGACTCAAAAAATCAAAAAGGGATCTCCTGCAGGGAAAGACTAAAGAGATCCAGAAACAGTGAGTTTTAAGGGGTGACCAAAATTAGTGTTCTAGATGAGGACGCAGAAATGCTTTCCATAAATACCAGTATTACTACTAGCCTTTCACAAACATCCAAGTCCTAAAACACACTGGAGAAGCAGTTTCAAAACGTTTAAGCATAAGCGGTGTAAGCTTTCTGTGATCTACAGAATGCCTCTCTTCACCTCAGGGCTCTCATAAAAGGAAGCATTAATAATGCTCCCATGCTTACCCAAAAGGGTGACTTATGAAACCAGTTTCTTGCATCACTTGCATGTTTACTATTGACTTTCCCAACAGCACCACAGACATCAGAGACACTTGTTCCACCAGCACACTGTGTACACCTCTCATGGCTAACACCACACATCATCTGCACCCCAAAAGTTACTCACAAATCACAAATATTTCAGACAGTACCAAATGAACCACTAGTATTTTAATTTACTAATATGTGAATTTTAAAAGGTGTATATTATCTTTCACAGAGTGAGTGATTTGAGTGTAGTTGAGTCATGAGAGACAAAACACTCAAATGTTTAACAGTGGACAAGTGGTAGGATGAACAACTGGCATGATGAAGCATACTCTGCATCCAGAAGCTTAACTGGCTTTGCCATTCAATCCTGAACTATTTAGAAATATATTAAATTAGAAGAGAAAACAAGGTGAAGGGATAACTCAGCTCCTATTATGTAATGCAACAGGATATAAAACATAAGAACAGCCAGGGTTTTGCTGTAYTCTAAATCAAAATAATAACATGCACAACTTGGACACAGAAGTACTATTTTTACAGAGGATGAAAGGGGGAAAAATAACAAACTTTTCAAGTTTTGGACTGACCCCTAAGAAAAGCCACTGACAACTAAAATTCAGTGTGGTCARACAGGTGAGATGGAAATAGCAAGAGAGTAATCTCCAAAGGGAGACAAAACACACAGCTAGGAAAAAGCACTAGAAGAAGTTYCAGATGAACAGTTMACTKTTTTCCCCTTGGAATTTGGGAAGTTCATGCACAGTATTCCCAGTGCAAGGCTGTCCTGTATCAACCCAAGRTTTTTCCCAAAGAACACCACTGGGAATATCCCCCASTGCCAGAGAGCAAGYGTGACCTCGAAGGGCTCACATCCCYAGCAYGTTATCTCTGAATCAGCTATTCMAACTGCTACAGCTTATCCCAAAAGTCTGCTTCCCATTGCATTGTGCTTYAGTCACAAACTCTGCGTCCTTGGTCTGGTGCCACCTCATTGCAATTGTTTGAACAGCAGCACTGGAAGGAATTTCTTGAAGACAAACTGTAATGCCTGTGCATGTCATGGTCCAAGGGCCTGCCTTAAATGGGTCATCTCAACCTGCAAACAGGCTTCTTTGTTTGCAGTGCACCTCCTCCTTTGTCCCCACTGAACAATTCTACCCGCACTTCAAAACTCAGTTTAGTTGTGAACTAAAGCACTTCATAAAAATACCCACCAAAAAAAACCATTTAAAATATTCAACTAATGTATCCATACAGTGAAATATCTGATATTCTGTGCACCATATAGAAAAAACTACTAACTAGTCATCATGTTAAACAYTGAACAAGTTCCCTTAGCCAAAAAGGTATCTGAAAACACTTTTAGCAAAATGGCTCTGTCTGAAACAACTCAATGYGTGATTCAGCAAGTGTGCACACACAAAAAGCCATGGAACTCAAAGGAAAGCASTTTGTCAGAAAAGCTGTTCTGGTGCTGCATCCCTTGCTTCACTGGCAACAACCACRTTTCTGTGGGGATAACAGTGGGTAAGTGGATTTAAGCTATTCTGTACTTCTGCTTGATTTAAATYCCTTGCCCTGCCACACAACCCCAAACAACATCCCAGGAAAACCATTTTGATTAAGCTAAAGACAGTATCATAAAGAGAAMAGGCATTTGGATCTGGTTTTAGCCYGAAATCCATTAAATAGTACTTGAACAAGTACACAGGYTTGTTCTTGCTAGAAGGAGTCAGTAAAGAATTATCTTTGCCCAGTCTTGAGATAAGGAAGGCCACACAAGCCCCCTTTTTCACAGGCAGAGACAGGACACAGATCTCTGAACAGATGTCTACCAGAGCAGCCATTCCATTTTCAGAATAAGAGCCTCCTGTCCAACCACCAGCAAACAGGGTGTGAATGGAGGCAGGACAAGCCCACAGCAGTCTGGAAACACCTGACAACTGATTCTTCTGCAGTTCTGTTACTACWCCAATATTTTCTTCAATTAACTCAAAAACAATCCTAGTGCCAAAACAAACTTTTCAGTTAAAATTCTAATGCTTGAATACTTATTACTGGATACTGATGAAAACCTCACCAGTTCCTTTTATAGACTATCAGGTAGCTTTGTAATTGTTKCCTCCTGAAGAGCCTATCACTACAATATAAAATCATTTTTTCCACAGAATGGCTATGATCCAAACACAGATCTCAGTGGGAGGGACAGCTTTGGAGGGACAGCTGTGTGAAAAYCTCTTGAGAGCTCAATTCTAAGACAATTCTTTACATAGGGGATCAAAAGGGGAAGTGTCACTAAGTACTTTTAAAAATCCTCAACACTTCTAAACATTTCTAAGATAATTTTCTGGCTATTATCACCGGGGTTTTTGTTTATATCTTGATCCTTACTTTGGGCCCCTGAAACTGAATTATTTCAAAGGAAACARAGGGAAGACAAGGACTTTAATCCTCGTTCTCTMATTGTTGAATAAAAATGAGGGCCAAGTGTAAGYACCTGCTGTTGCAGCACCTCAGAATTAYTGGAAAGGCTTCAGTAGCCAGCAAATAACATTAGAGTACAGAGCAGCAAATGTTAAAACTCCAAACTTATAATGAACAGCACCGGCTTTTATACTTAACAGCCTAGAATTGTGAAAGAGGGACAAAACCAACAGACCATCCAATAAGCAGGAGCTGGATAGATGAATCACAGCCTCAGAGTTCCAGTCCTATCTTCAAAGCTGTTAGCAGGCTGAAAAATTTATGAACAGGCATCTTCAGCATGAGTTGCAACATATCTGTGCATCAGAAGCAGACATTCCCCCTTGTGATTTCACTTTGCAATAATAAAATCCAGACTGCACTGCAAACAAAGAGCTGCAGCTCCCCCCTGCCTGCTCTTGCCCTGAGCACTCTGGCTCCAGAGGCTGAGAGGGTTTTGATGCTATTTTCATCYCTCCTGTGCTTCCAACACACACTGCATCTCACAGATCTTCCCTGTCATTTCCTAKTTCCAAGCACACTCTCTGAGAGACCTGGTCCATCCTCGAGGCACCTCCCRCTGAAGGTTCCCAAAGCACTTGGAGTGGCTGTGCCTGCAGAGAAAGCCCTGCTCAGGACACCCCAAACGTGGCTGGGCTGAGCACACACCCACCATACCCTGCACACCCCAAACGTGGAGGGCTGAGCACACCCCAAACGTGGCTGGGCTGAGCACACCCCAAACGTGGCTGGGCTGCTGACTCAGTGCAATGGCTCCATCTCACAGTGACTCACACGTGTGAGGATGTGAGCTGCAAACTGAAATTCATGCCACTATCAACTCTTCTTATCTCAGACTGCAGTRTGCTTGTGTCTAAATAAGGATTTCAGCAGAGATCTGCTGGCACTGATCAGGCCAGTGCAAATGGGATGCTCTTCCAAGGCAGGCAGTGCAAGGGGGATGCTGCTGTGAGAACACAGTGAAATCTTAAGACCATAGAAGAGATTGTAGCTTCATACAAGAATTATCAGAGTTATACCTAGAATTTCACTTTTAAAAGTGAAGATAAGAGTATTCAGGCAATCCAGGGGATAACTGCCTTTTCCTTTATGAGCTCCTGCCACTCCTTCCTTTTAGAACATGATTTCAAGTTTTCACTTCCCAGGAAAGGCAAATAGCATTAGACATAGCACAGACCAGGCTCTGAGCTAATTAAAAAGGAATTCCCATCCAGTGTTTTAGACACTAAACACGAAGACAAAACTAAAAGCAGTCAAGTACTACTCTGATTATTGCTATGTTCATATTGTTAATAAATTTTTTGCAGTTGTTTCACTTATATACATTTCTTTGGACATCTATCTTCCCTCATTCTGTACAATCATGACTTCTATCATTAAAAAARTAACATGCCACAAACATGTCTCTAACTCAGCCATCTGTGTAACAACTCTGTTTGCTGGCAGCTGTTTTACTGAACATCAAGAGTTCAGTTTGATGTGAAAAATCCAGAAGGTATTTAAAAGAACTAACTGTAAATATACAAACTTCTACATTTTAGAATGCATCAGATATAAAAGGATAAAAAAGGATTTTAAAAGAAGGATTTTTACCAAGTCTGGTAAAAATCAAAAACTTATATATTCCATTCTTTCAATACCATTTTTTCCTCAAAGCTCATGGGAAAGCAGACATTTTGACTGGGGCATTTGCTTTTAAAATAATGGAAAACTCACCTTTCAAGATCTGAATTTACTACAGCTCAAGTCATTTGAGCAGTGTATTTTCACAGATGCTTCCTTCAGACAAACTACAACATATTGGTACCAAAGCTGCTGCTCCATCTCTGCCTGCTGAGATGAAGAGCTGCAAAGGCTCTGCTTCTGCAGAGAGGCTGCTGTTCCACTGAAGACTGTCTGCTGAGAACTTCAATTCCTATCTCTCCAGAGCAACTTACAACATAATGAAACAAGCCATTTCTGAGGATATGAACATTTCCTAGCTTAAACAGTTGCAACACAAACAAGTGAACTGAACTACATTCCCATCCTGAGGGTTTGACTGACACATGCTGTACAAAAGGTGATTATGGATTTGTAAAACAAGGCAACACACATTGAGTAAGTTCAACAAACTGTTTATGTGGCATCACAGAAATGCTGACACAGATTATTCACAGGCTAGAACACAGATCAAGTCTTCAGAGTTAAAAAAAGTAGTTTCCAAGAAAGTCTAATCAAAAAAATGTCACTTCTTTTAAAGTTTTTTGATCAGCAAACTCGGCTTGGAAACACTTCCTCAGCACAGAGACAACACACCTGTCTCAACACTGCTTCTAGGTCCCTGCTTCACAGCTCTCAAGCATAAAAAGTGAAGGTGCCAGTGGATGCAATAAAGCAARCATTTTTCTCTAAAGCACCTCTAACAGCTTGGCTGAAGCTTCTTAAACAACTAAGCTCAAGACAGACACCTGGCTTGGAAAACTGCAGCCCAGGTAGTTGAGGCACACAGCAGCTGGGAACAGGCTCTTGTGGCAGCACTCCAGCTGAAGTGCTGCTGCCCAATGGATTAGTCCCAGGTAACCAATAAAGAACTGAAAAGCAGATGACCACTATGCAAATATAGAGCATTACCAACACACTTCTTMCAAAGACAGCTTGTAAAATTACAGAGCTGAACTGCAGAATGAACATGGAAGACAAATCTGCTCATTTTCATACTGTACTTTTYATGAAATATGCCAACTGATGGGTGGTAATGCAAAGAAACTCAGTCATCTGGAGCTTATCAATAATTTTAACCAACATTAAAGCATCATCACCAAGTCTCAGACTGAGCATTCAAACTTTAAAGTGTTGTAGCAGGATTTTTGTCAGCAACACACAGAGGGGCTGCAAAGTAAGCAAGGTGTCTCCTCATATCCCTTCAGCCAAGAAATTCCCAGAGCAAGTTCCCTCTGGCAGCTCCATCCCACTGCACCCAGTGCCTGGATTTGCAGCTCCTCAGCATGAGAGCACCCCTCCAATGCTTTTGGAACTGAGTTACTGGAAAGACCTACAGCAACTATTGCTTCACTTGCAGATCCTTTTCTGAGTGAAAACACAAAACTACTGATGCCCTTAGCTTGCCTTTTCTAAAGGCCAACACTCCAAGCACAGCATGTCAAGCTCTGTTTGAGCTACCCTTTAGTAACTCCAAAGGTGTGTTCTAGCCCAAGCTGCAACATCCAAACTGGATCCACATGGGATCCAGAGGGCTAAGTTCACTGCTTAGAGAAGGCAAGAGGGAACAGCAAGGTAGGAGACTTGACAACACATCATCTCCTCGACCCTCAGAATCAAAGAAAGCCACATCTGATGGCCACAACCTATAAGGCATGACAGCCTAATGTCCCACATCAGTAATAACTATGGAAAGTGGCTGCAGTGCCTCTCAAGTCCTCTGGGAAGCTTTCTTCTGTCCTTCAGTTTATCCTGCATCTCTTGTTTCAGGGAAACTGCCATACTTGTCCTGGAACAATTAGCTGGTTCCCTATAGCTAACTTACACAACATCACTAGTGCTAGTCAGACACTCAATTAGAAACAGTTACAAAGCAGATAAACCAAGATTCCTCATCCAATCAAACTCTTTATTTCCATAGATGCTACAGCAGGAATTGCTAGGAACACAGAAAAAACAAAAATCATTACAAGAATTTCAAAAGGAAAAGTACTAAAAAAAAAAAAAAACAAAAAACCAACTAACACCCACCAACACCCAAGAGTGATTCTTTGAAGTCTCCAAGTTATTCCATCACCAGTCACAGTCCTATTGGATACTCTGGGCTAATGTGGGACATGTGGCTGGATATGAACAACCTCTGTACTACCACCATTCAGGAAGAACTAAAAATCTTACAGTGCAAYAGCCACAGATGCCTGTGACAATAAAGTGAAACTAAAGTGATAAAAAGGGAAATGAATTCAGCTCTGCTTCCCCAATAAGACAGTCAAGCCCTGTTATCTGTGATGACTGTGTCCCAGGATGTGCCAAAGTGCACAGCACCACGACCCTTGATCCCTGCTTGACACAAGTCATCATTCAAGGCTCAAGATCTTTGTCTATCCCAGTGTGTGCAACAGACTGTTCAAACCCCACAGAACACAGCCAACTGCTCCACTTGCTGCTTTTGAGAGCACTGATGACTCCCAGATTCTCARATTCTAAACCTGACACAAAACCACAAAATGACCTCACATGAGCTTCCAGATGAAAGACTTTGAGCTTGCTGTCACCAAAGCAAGAGAGCACATGTCAATACACATGTGAAAAAACACAACATTGATCAGAATATGAACTATCCCAAACAAGTTATTTCATAGAAAGTCAGAGAACAGGGAAAACTGGAGCCCCTCATGATTTAGAGGCACAGGTTCCCAGTGTATGTATCTCCACAAACACCACCAGTATGTCACAGCAAAGCATGCTCTCCATTCCCAGCATCCAGGCCAACTGCAGGGATTCAAACACAGAGCAGTTTGCCACTGAAGAAGGCATGACTTCAAAGGCCACAAAATGCTCATTCAAAGGCTCCAGCACAGCTGCAGCCTCCCCAGCTCGCACAGGACTCCCCAGACCTGCAATCACCTGTTTGAGAGGCTGCATGGGCTCCCACTGCAGAGCAGTGCATTGGGGGAGTCCAGCTGGAAAGCACTGCTGGAACACCACGTACTGGGAAGCACAAGTGACACCTCTGCAGCACCTCACCCAGGCAGCATTTGGGGCTTCATTTTCTTTGGTGGGTTGTTCCAAGGGTTTATTTCTTGAAGCCTGCAGAGACTCAGAGCTAGCAGTGTGGCACACTGCATTTGTTGTTCTGTTGTCTAAAAGCACAGACACAAAAATCTTAGCTACTCCTTTGAACAAGAAGGCTTCTCTTGTTCAAAGCAACAGGCACAATCCCTCTCATGGTTTGAGAAACAGGTAGTTTCACTAAATTGTGGTCAATATCTCCATCTGTTTATAGTTTTAAACAGTCTGTAGTTACTGCAAATTTTTGTTTCCTTTCTAATTCAGTTTCAGTCCTATGCACTGCAGTCTTCATTAGTCAAGAACTATARTCTTGCTTTACAATAGTTTTCTGCAGTGAAGCTATTTTAAGTTAATGACCATGCCCATTCTCCCATTAAAGTGTTTCTTCAGTCATGGACTTAGCACTGAACATTTTTTATGGCACTTTGTTTCACATTATGCTCAGCAGCCCGTGCAGCACAYGACAGTTTGTAAGCAAACAGCCAATGGCCACTGGCAGACCTCCCCACCCCTCCCTTTCTCAATATTATTGGAACAAATAGCCTTATTTGCACAAAAAMCCCTCTGCAACCTGCAAAATCAACTTATCCCCCTTAATAATCTGTGTCAAGCAGATTTATTACAACTTTCACGACACTCAATTCATTGCTAGCCAAAATCACACAGGTACCTCAGCTTTTTTGCCAGACACACATATTGAAACACAGACTGAGGATTATCAATTGGCCAAAAAGCCTGGTGATATTCTGGATAAATGTTCTTACCTAGTAAAACTACCAAAGGAAATGAAAATTAGAATTCAGAGCAATCCTTAAGCTAAGTTAGAAACAGTGTCAGYAGAATGCAGGATCAGTGGATGAAACATTTTCATCAGCCCAGGAAGATTTCTGTAATACTCTAGAAAAAAATTGTAACTTCATCTGAAAAAAAAAGGATTTGCACCAATGGTTCATCTTCATTCTTTCTTCTTTAATTGGGTCTTGGACTATTTCTAAAATTTCCATGGGACAGAGCTTTATTTCGAGTTACAGTAATGCTCATGGCCCTCTAAACAAACAATTTGGTCACCAACTAGTGATCTCAGTGACTCCTGATAAACTCACAGCTGTTGGACTGAATATTTATACATGAAACAACTGATGTATTTCCATCTGGTCTTTATGACAAGAGGATGACTATATAAAATAGCAAATCACTACTGCTTCCAAACAGAACTCAGGGAAGAGGAAAGGGAAACTGCTGAGCTGGACTGCCCTTGACCCATGACAAACAGACAACTCAGCTGTCACTTATGTTTTGGTCATTTGAGTAGCTGCAGAAAGTATATCTGAAATAAGACACCCCTATTCAGCTGAAGCTCAATCTAGTCCATGGATTTTTTTCCCTTCCTGGAAAGAAATTTGGCTTGAGAAGGGGGAAGGGAGAAGGCAAGAATATAAAGCAAATTCCCGGGAGAACAGTAAGCACATTTCCATGGGTAAGATTGACTTACCAGCTGGAAAATCTAAGTTTGGATGAGGCAGTTCCAGSAGTCAAAGCTTAGGTGCAGGTTTTAAACATGCTCATTCTTCTTTTACATAGGGTAGCTGAACAAAAGTAGCAGATAACAAAATCTGCTTCATTCCAGARTGCAAGGGGAAAACAAAACCCTTGTTTTGCCAGATGGCTTATACTGGGACCATGGGAGGATTCAGGAAGGCCAAGGTTAGAAAATAAAGCAAAAAATGACATTGGCAATGACTGATACACTGTTTTGTTGGAGGGGGGAGGAATGAGGATATTTCCTGAACAGGTAAGAAGCAAGAACAATTACCATTCCCACACAGGAACAGGAGAAACAAAAGATACCATTTCCCTGAATATTATTGCCAGAGAAGATAAGGACAGAAGTCACAGGGAAAGTGGAAAATAGTTCTCTACATCATCAACCAACTCATTCTTTCCATTCTAAATTCCAATGCCAACTTCCTCAGATTTCATACCCCTCTTAAGTGACAAATTATACTTAAAACATGGCTCCGTTCACAGCCTGCTGCTTTCTAACTGCAGTCATCCACAGCGACTCAGTTAACGCTTATCAGTTGCGTCATTACCTGGTAGTTATCAGCTCTTTATTTAACCTACTTGCACTCCTTCGCATTTCACAGTTACCCAAACCATGTGGTTTGCTGCAAAAAGTTACCGAGACCAGAGGTTGAGCAATGCACGGTTCTGGACATGCCACAACAGCACAATCACACTTCAGAAATTCGGAATTATCTCAGAAGCTGCCACATTAGAAGGCACAACTGTTTTCTGGCAGAGGTCAAACCACTGCAGAACTGCAGCACAGCAAACCTTCAGCTGAACAATCCAGAACACAAAGCAGCAATTTGCAGTAACAGTAAATAACAGAGCCTTCCACACAAGAATTTGGGGAATTATTTTGCTGATGTTGAAAGTACAGCCAGCTGCTTTAGCACGGCTGATCCTGCCTTACTTCCTTTGGTCAGGCCAACCTCATCTAAAGCTACTTAAGCTTTCTTCACTACACTGAACCRTTTCTTTGCTTCACCATTTGACACAATCACGGTTGGCACTAGAGTTAGCTTTCCTGCATTCCAGATTCCATTTCCAATTCATAATAACCCTGTCAGTAATATGGTTTAGAAGCTAAGGATGCCTTCTCCCAGAGACCAACAAATGATGGAATTTTACAGTAGAGGTTTATCAAGCAGAAACCATTTCTAACCTGGSTACACTGGGAATTTTCACAAATCTCTACATTTGGAGCAGCAAGACTCTGAAGTTTCTCATGCTTGTTCAACTCCACACTTCAGACCAACTCAAGTACATAGCTCAGAAAAGTGACCCAGAAAACCTTCTGCAGCAGTTAGTCATCTACCCACTAACTAGGCCACAGATGCTGCTGTGGGATAGATGTCTCTACAGTTCCAAAAAAATTCTTTCAAACACTTGAATTATGGTCACAAAGTTTTTCAAAGATGAAATGTGCACATTCACAATCTATTACAAAATACTAAAAAACCCACAACAAATAGCACAAAAATGCTCAGCCTTAGAGGACGCTGGGCTTATGCAGCTCAAAGCCTGAGTGCATCCACAAAACGATTTTACCTGTTCATGACACTTACACAAATACTTCATCTGTAAAGACAACACAAACTGATGCATATATCCAGAGTAGGTACTTACTCAGTAAGAGGTTACTAATCTAAGACTATAAAGGGATGCATTTTGGCAAAAAGCAGGCAAGAAACCTACAAACTTCAGAACAAGTATTGCAATGATACTTCCATGAACCAGACAGTCATAGCAATAGGAACTCTCAGAATCAATTCATAGCTTTACACTTGCCTGGTCCTAAAACTCTGGCATGTCATGYACATCCTAAGAAACAAGTTTTTTGTTGTTCCTCGCCTTCGTCTTGTAAATGCTTTATAACYCTCAAAGTTTGTTGGAGAAAAGCCACTTCAGTCAACAATAACAACAGATTACAGGCTGTCCAACACCAATCAACAAACCTTCAGTTCTGCTGGCTTTTTGTGATTCACCCAATTGTCAGAAATAAGATTCCACACTGCATGGGAAGGAGAACACCACTGTTTYTGAACACAGTGCCAAGTACAAATCAAGGCAGCTGGCAATTTTTCCTATCTGAAGTGTTATCACACACAGTTCAGACACTCAGCTGCACTGAAGTGCTGCAAGGAAACCTGAGCATGAAAGACAATTTGTGACAGATCTCCAGGTATGGAACACACACAACACACCGGGCTGCTACAGCATTTAAGGCTTCAGAGCCTTGAGGCTCTTCACTTTTTGTTCCTGAGGGTAAATACTGAACCTCTCACATATGTTCAGGCCTGTATGAAGAGATCAGCARAAGAAATCAAATACCAACACCTTAACCAGCTCACAGTTGCCATCAAGAGGCAAAACATTTCAAATTCAAGCACCCTGTGTAATTCACCACTACCCCTCCTGGCACAAATAGCCTAAAACACATTTCTGCTTTTGAGTCTGCAGAAAGAGGCTCAAGCAGCACATAAAGGAAGTAGAGAAAGCCACAGGAAGAAAAAAATAATTCTAAAACTAAACTTCAAGTCTTATTTTTGTATCAGACACTTGTGTGTTTCTCCCTTTTCAGCATACTCTTCCTGGCAAGCCAAACGACTGACTAAGCCCCAGATCATGATAAATGCAAATAAAAAGCCTGCCCTCAAAAGGCATTCTACATACTGTCAATCTCTTCTTGCCTGCATCCAGAGGCAATATTAAAAAAAAAAAATCAATCACTTCTCAGATAGTATTTCTTACAGTAGGATATTTATCTGAATGGACTGCTTCAAGAACTCTCTAACTCCAGTTTAGCCTCATAATGACATTTTTAATTTAAGGAGGACTCAGACTGAGTTCAAATTAGCTACAACAAAGCACATTAACTTAGCATCCTGCATTTTTACACAGATAGATAACCTACATTTCCCAAATGAAAGCATACCATAAGCAGCTGAATAAAGATCAAGACAGACCAAAAATAGCTCTACATTGGAAAATACTTGTTGGACTCAAAGTCTCATTTAAAAGAGGCAGATTTTAARACAGACATGGTAACATTTTGCAACATTTCAGCAAAAGCTGCAAACGGTTCAGAAATTGCCATTAACAGATGCATATTACATAAGCTCACATAGGTTTGCATATCCTTCAGACAATCAGCCTGGATTGCTGAAGCTGTTCAGAGGAATATTTGGGGGTTATTGTTTGCATGTCATTAGCAGTCAATACTTTCAGACTGGGGTCACAAACTYGCCACCAGGAATCAGCACAAGCAGCAAGTGACAGGTCACCCTGTCCAAGGAAAGCTGGGTAACCCCATCAGCTGGGTAATTTCAAACTACCACTTCTTGAACTGGCCAAAACCAGCCAAAATGCACATGGCTGTTGGTATCAGCCCTGTGTTATCTTCCACTTAGCTCAGCAAAGCTGCTTCAGATTTGGCCCAGTTACCTACAGGGATTGGTATTCCTGTTCTTTTCAAATTCCACTGAACGGTGCCATTARATTCACAATTGCATAATTGTTTTTTTCCACCCTGACCTTTCTGCTCTCTGCCACCAGCCCCAAACCTGCTATCAGAACCCACTATCTGAACTCCTGATGCAATGGAACTGGAAAAGGCTGAAACCTGCAGATGAGAGGGATGGCCCAGAACAGTTACACTGAAACAAAACAACTCCTACCTCACCAAAGCTTTAYTTCCCATCCTGTCTGCCATCTTCCTGCAGCAGGACAGAGCAGCTCCACAGGGACCTACTGGAAGGTTCTGTCAGGGAGTGCTGGTCCAACAAAGGCACCAGGCTCAGAAGCACTCTGGGCTATGGCTCCAAGCACAACTTGTGATGTGGGTGCTGTCAGAGTCCCCAAAACTTCCCCTTGGTTTYACTGGGAACATCTGAGGAGTCCTGCTGACCACTTCCAGAATTAGAAGACTTGAAATGCACCACAGTGATCCTGTCCTGAGCACAGAGACTCCAGATGCCCACAGATGAACCAGGTGATTTCACACCCATGTTCTGGGACATTCAGATCATAAAAAAAATGGCACCACCTACATTTAAACACACTTATTCCARTGCCATTGACACATCACTTTGAAAACTCATGGATATTTTAGTTACAAGGCCATCAAGCATACAACATGCTTTCTAAAGGATTTCTGGAGTCAAAGTATATAGGCAGCATTCCCAAAGATTCTGCTTAGACCTAAAATGATAAATTCAAACATAGCAGTTTGTGTGATTTAGAATAAGCTACCCTTGCAAAAATTGCTTAGTGCTTTAGATACATATTAATGCTCACATAGCTTCTGGAAGGCTATGATATAACAACATAACACCAGCCCAATTTTTATCAGGCTGCCATTTCCTTTGCCAAAAAATCACCTGAGAGCATGTTAAATTATCCATGATCCAGGCAAAGTAATGCAGTGCTGCTTGGAATTCCCCAAGCAAATCTTGAAGCACTTCAGAATAATCAGGATATGTGCATGTAGCTGCCATCACCAGGCAAAAATGACAAGTGGGATGAAGTTCAGAAGTATGCCTAAGAACTGAACCTGGATTTTGGTCACTGCATTCCACCCATCACTTTATTCTGACTTTTCAGAAAAAAAGGTTTGCCAACACCTGTGGTGAACCTGCACAAAACATTATTAACACAAAGTTTAACCTCAGCAGCATGGAGTTAAGGAGTATTCTGCAGGCTGTGCCCACAAGAAAAGAGCAAGCTCCCTCTCTCAAACATGACCTCAARTGAGGCACAGATTCAATCCTCATCACCTCTCCCAGAGGGAATGARGGCAAGCAAARCCACACACTGAGGAGTGTTGGTACGACAATTTGTGAACATAATGAGGAAACTGGAAAAGGAGTAGAGAGAAGGACATCTGCAGTACCTTGACCAAAAACATCCTAATGCTGTTCAAGGTTCAATACATGCCCTAAATCATTCTCAAACTGACCTACAGGACAGTCCCAGGGAATGGAAGCAGCTTCCACAGAAGTACTTAAGAAGCCAGTATAAAACTGAGYCTTGCTCATTTGCACAAGAAATTAAATAACACATTTTAAAAGATATGCAGATGGTTCATGTTAGATAAAAGCCTTCAACTACTCCAAGAAATCAATTTTCAGCACAACAAATCCTGCTATTTGGAATACAAACTGTTCCAAGTGTACTGGAAGAGCATTTTTCCAAGTGTGGTGTACACACATCATGATCTAGTTAAAACCACAGTATCATTATCTCATGTTTTAAGAGTCAAAACCAGTAACTTCCTACCATCTGCTATTAAAAATAAACACCACCACCAACAAAACCCACAAACACATGCTAAGTCAGGAGAAAGTCCTGTGCCCAGCTGCAGGAGCACTGCAAATTTACAGCACATTTATTATCTTTCTTAGAACTTAAATGTTACATCCATTAGGTAAACTGACAAACTAGATAGAAAAACACTCAACCTTCATTTCAACTCAACCATGATTTGCAAGAACCAGTTAGCAATCTCACAATAAGGTTGGTAGTCTTCACAGGAAATGCATGACAGGAAGCATCAAGGCTGCCACCTCTTAGCACCAGCTCTGTCACATGCAGCATGGAGGAGCTGGGTGTCAGTCACAGCTGGGGTGTTTAACAAGCTGCTGCATGAAACAAAACCAACAAAGRCAAAATGAGAAAAAAGAACATGTGGCCCAGAGGGTTGTTGGTAACCAAAAGGGATTGAAAGCTGCACTGCACCGTGCACTGCATCCATGGAGACTACCACAGATCTATTACTGCTTGTTTTATTTATTACTCTGCTGCACAGCTCTCAAAGGACTCTGTACAGGATGTCTCCAGGGAGCTTTTATCAGGTGGGGCTTTTTCCCTTACAAAGAAAGATTATAGACCTGGTACTTTTCCTCAGCCCTCAAAAGTTTTGTTCTGAAGCTAASTGTTTTAAACCACAACAGCCCAAAACAAATCTCATTTAAGAGATTTAACTCTGCACCTCTCAAACCCACACSAAGTGACAAACAAGAGCCTGTTTATTTCTGTAAGAAATGCTGCATTTTCAGAGTGTACTTATCCCATTGTATTTATTGCCTCACAACCAGCCAGTTCCAAACTGAACCACAGCCATCTCCACAAGCCATATCCCTTTGGGGTAAGATTATTTTCCTAAGCAGAGGTCTCCTAACAGCTGCAGCTCCAGAATGTACTTCAAAAGCTCCCTTCTCTCTTTCAGGGTCACCTTTGTCAAGTCTGAGGGAGCCTGACCACTGTTTRTACTTCTGCAGGTAATTAGTCTGGCTCCTTTCCCATGTCATTTATCAACTTGTCAATTGTATCAATTACAGCACAAACACTCAGGAATATGGCTGGATTTTCATCTTGAGCTAAGGGAGCAGCTTTCATATCAGAGATTTGAAGCCAGTAAGTACCAGTAATTTGTTCTGCCCCACGACACAGAAAACCAGCAGAGATTTAGACTTCACTGCACAAAATTTCAAATTCCCTGCACATGCACACTTTGAAATGCAGCATCCTCAAAGTGCCATAAGCCCATTGTACACTTAGAGCTCTACAGATTTTACTTTCAGTATTTTGCAATTTGTAGAGCTGAAAACAGAAGAGATAATAAGGCAGTGTGATGTTGACAGATTGTCACATACCTTGATTAATCTGTGTTTGTGACAATGATGCAGCTGGCCCAGAAGCAGTCAGACAGGGGACACACTGCYGCTGCAGCCACATAACCATGCTCACAAACTAGAAAAGCCTCAAAAACACTGATGTGAGGTACAGGGTAGGCATGGGAGCCAGCACACTGCTCTAGACTTGGACCTGACCTTCCAGTCAAAGTTTCAGAAAATGCATTTTTAAATAACCAGAATTAAACCACGGTCAGAGCTTTCAAAGGCTGCCTATTTGTTTCAGGACAGTGACTATTTCTGCAGAACTAACAGAACGTAATTGTTTTCCAGCAGTGCTTGAGAGATGAATTCCAGGTCCACACTCCTCAGCTTCCTCTCACTGCAGAAAGGTCTAAATCTGGTTTTCCATTTTGCTTTAATGTAGCTACATGATTGTGCATCAGAGCCAGCATCTCTGCAGTCAGGACTCCTTGGGAGCAGTATGCAACCAGCTTTAAAAAAAAAAAAAAAAGACTACAGGATGCCACAGTTATGTGATACAAGACCTTTTTTGGTTGTCAGACTACAATGTGCAACTTCTGAAACATTCTCAGCTCTGCCAGTCCAGAAAGAATAATTTTAAGAATTATACATTGACTTGAGCAAGCTGGTAGTTATCATAGTAAGTCTGCAGTRGAGTCTCTACTCCAAAGTACAGGAACTGCATTCCATTGTCTGCTGACCTAAAAATCACCATTAAATATAGCTTAAAGAYAGGCATCATTAAATCTCAAGTGTCACTAGAAGTGAAGCTATACATCACATCCAAGCTACTTCCTGCACTGTGAGTTTTAAGTTAACATTGTTTGACTCAGAAAAATTCTGACAGATGGAAATATTATTTAGTACCTCGCTGTTTCCTGCTACAAAGTGTCAGCTGCATGATCATTTTCACCAGAGTGCACTATAGAATCTCATGGCTCACATCCAGTTTTGGCATTGTGCTTGTTCCCAGCTGCTTTTTCATTACTGTTTCCTAGGTAAGAAAAACCCATTTGTAAGCTGGAGTGTTTGTACACTACACTTGGTTTGTAGTTACACATCTGCTAGAGAACTGCACACGTGTAACCTACACCCATTTATTACTCCAATGATTTATGACTGAAGGTAACAAACTCACAGTCAGCTTCCCCTCAAACCAGTAATGAGTACAACAAACTGTGTGCACCACTTTCACCTGTCCAACTCCTCTCTTACCCCTGGGGACTCTGTGTTGGTTAGGAAGAACCCTGCAGTTCCTTTTTAACCCCCAGCAGCTCATGTGTTAAGCAGAATAAGCTGACACTACACCAGAGTGAAACAGCAAAGCAAGGAATCAGCAAGCAGCACTCCTGAACTGTGGCTGCTGAGTGCCCAGGCAGCCCCAGATCTGCCAGAGATCACAGGGGACAGGGGGACACAGCTCACACCACACACACAGGGCTGCTCTGCAGTGCTCACCTTTACCAGGAACCTGCTTTCAACCACTGCAAACACCTTCATAGTAACAGCTCATCAGTCACACTTCCTTTAAGGGAACACACTGCCCAAGTGAAAGAGGAAAGTCTCCAGATAGCTGACAAATAGTTCAAAGGAGCCCAATTTACCTCCACATCCTCAAGCACGTTCCCATTTGAAATGTTACTAGTTCGAATAACCCAGAGCAATAACTCTAGATAGGAGATTTTGCAGTCCAGCAAGTGACTGCACCAATCTGCACTGTTCTGTAAATCAGCAGTTAAATCACAGCCTTGATTTAAAACCACTCACACAGGGACTCAGAGGGATGACACAACAGCACTAAGATTTGGCTTCTGCAACTGTGTGACTTGCTACTTCTGGAATTATGAGTATTACTGTGCAAACTGAAAGCATCAGGGGAAGGCATCACGTTTTAGCCATGTTACCTGAACTGTACAGAGGTYACAAACTCACTGCTCAAACAACTCACAGAGACCACTTTTGTCAATGTCTACCTACTTAAAAACCCTTTAATTAGCAACCCTAACTATTATTTTAGTCCATTTATGAGATGTGCTAATGACAACAGTAGGAGGCACACTTGACTCAGAGCTGAGATGAATACATACAAAGGGAATAAAAGTATTTGAAGGCCAACACAACACTAACAATTTCCTTGCAGCAACTGAAGCTGAGCACTGGCATGAAGCAGCAGCTGCTGAGYTCTTCCCAGCTCCACTACACTCACAGCAGGGCAGGTATCTCACATTCAAACACCTACACAGGATATCCTAAAGTAGGTTCAGTTACAAATTTCTTCATTTGGACAGGTCACAAAGTAAACTAGGATAATCCAGCAGTCACACCTGTGTTGGGTTTTTGTTCCATTCAACAAAACCAATTCATCTCCACAGATCCAGAGAAAATAAAGAGTGTTGGCCAGGACCTTGGCTTGCTGCAGATACTGAGAACACCACAGGTCACCCAGTGAATTTCAGCTCTTCCACTTCCTCCACAGTTCAATTCATCAAGCAGAAGGGGCAATTCAATTACAAGGCAATTCAAGAGCCTTGAGGACATGAGCAATATCCTCCAGTTTCACTGACTTGGGAACACAAGCTGCATTTCATAAACAGCATCTAAACTTCCTTTGAAAGGAAGCATAGTCATAGTCTCAGGTTTTGATCYTTATTACTACAGAGCACAGACAAAAAAATTAGGCACAGTTGCATTATTCAGAATTAAAAAGTCATTCTATCAGACAACAACACAAAATCTCCAGTAGTGCTGTTTAGAAGACTCTGGGGAGGTGGGACACCTCAGATGCCTACACCTGCTAGCAGGAATACAGAGAAAAACTACTATTGCTGAGGAACATTATTTCAAGATAATTAAAAGCAACCATCAATTAGTTATGGTTACTGTAAMACAGCATGAAAAAAATCATTCCCATTTCCCTAATAAAATAATTATCCTCTGAAGGTTCACTAATCCTCAAACCATGGCATCCTGGAAGTTTCTAAGTTTGAGCCCATCTCTGTGAATGCAGATTTGGATACAAATCATGCATAATAAATATCAACCCATAAACAATTACACTTTCCTATAGAAGATGATATACCCTCCATCCAAATAAATAGCAAGTTCCTCCTTTTCTTTCTAGTTACAAACAATAAAACAGGATTTAAAATATTCTACTAGCTGTAGAGTTTAGTTCCTTCAGCAAATACTTTTAAAGCTATAAAATGTACATTCCTGTTTTAAAGTTGTCCCTTAGTACKGTCTTCTGAGAGGAAAAACGCAGCCTTTGGAATCAGGCTTAACCCACAAGGCACTCCTGCAATGCAGTTCCCCTCTGAGCAATACAACAAGTATTTCCCCTTTGCAAATATTTTCATTCATGCTTTTTGCMACTTGTCCACTCCAATACTACTCCTGAAATTCATCAATCAATTGAAAGCCCAGCAAGATGCCCTCTAAAAATGGGCTTCTTTACAAAGTTCCTTCAAAGGTGGTGCTCCTTCAGCTKGTCCACATGGTACTGATGATGATAAAGACACTTCAAGAGGCAACCTTAGTGAACAGCAACTGATGCCRAGCTGATGTTAGCTTCTGATCAGTAGCTGTGAAGATTAAAACAGTCTTCAGAGATTAAAGTCACAGAACTTGAAAACGGAAAAGATTAAACTTTCAAATAAAAGTCGTATAATTTTGATGGGTTATTAATCKCCTCACAGTTAATTGCACAAGTAAAGCTTCAGCAGAGCCCAACACTTGATCATTTCACTTTTAATTTAAAATCAATGCTGAAACAGACCACCACAGCAAGTATGTAGCTAGCTTGGAGGAGCAGGGCACGCTGAAGGGTCACAAAGAAAACTGGAAGCTTTCTTCCACAGCTAGCGAGCACAGAATAATGGCAATAACATAATGAACCAAGATACTGGTAGAATGCTTGAGCAACCATCCAAAAGCAAATATGAATACAAATTAAGAAATCTTTTAATAAATTCCCTCAGCTTGACTGGAACAGATAGCAAGTGCTTTTGAGAAAGTTCTGGTGCAGATACTGCAATCAATCATTTGTGAGCCACTGACTGCTTAAAAACCCTACAAAGAATTTTGGGATTTTTCAAATCTGCCCTCAATTGTATGGGAACACAAACAATAATAAAGACGTACTACATGAACCCTTCCATGAATTGCACCAAAACCCAACACTAAAAACAAACACTAAACCTTTTAACTTAACTCCGAGGCGTTGAAAACAAACCAGCACACCAGGTATTTGTTCTGGTACTCCAAGCTCTTCCCACTTCTTTTCAGGTTGTTGCACAGCAACCTGTGTCTGTTACACAAGCTCTGACTCGCAGGGAGCCAGGGCTGTTCCTGCCACCCCTACACGGGGCTCCTACACGACTGACTCTGCTCAGACCACAAACTCGATAAAACAGCAGCGCCTTAGTCCAGTCCCATCCAGCAGCCATCTAGAAAGGCTAAACTTCAGGGCGTTTTCTAAAGCTTCAGAAAGAAGATCATTTCTTTCTTTCTTTCCTTGTCCCTGTTGACAAGTATGAACCCTTAAGTTGGAATGAAAACTCAATGCTGTGATACACACGATTTGTGTATATTCTAGAGTTATCCATCCCTCAAGAATCCACTGCCACTACCTATGAAATGTCTGTGAAATTCGTGTTTTCACATTTTTTCCTAAGAAAAAGACCTACACAAATCCTGAAATATTAAGGGTAGCTCAAGTCGAAATTCACTTACACATCTTCCCTCAGCCTCCCTAAAGCTGCACACAAGTGATTTTACAATGCTCCAAGCTACCTTTTGGAGGCACAAAATCCAAGACACTATGAAACAGAACTGCAGCACGTTTTGTGATAATAAAGCTAAAMGACTCTTCAGAGAGCACAGTATTTAAAATAATTAAAAGGCGAACTGACTCTACAGAAAGGCTGCACCTTTCCTCCAAAGGACTGCCTCAGGTAAGGTCTGCAGTTCCTTGCGATTTAAGCAGACCTCGAGCTGATGGGTTTTATCCCCTCCGAGCACAATAACTAGCACCTGGGAGAGTGACTGTGCTGTAATAATTCACATTTTTTATTTATTTATTTTACCTGTAGCTCGCACCAGGCAACTTCCACAGTGGTTTCAGTATCCAGTCCTTTGTACACAGTTTTGAARGAGCCTCTTCCAATCTCGATGTCAAACTTCAGGAAGCGGCCATCMGGGGAGATGCCCACTGCCTTGGTCTCAAGCTCCTCGATGTCTTCCTGCTGCGYTCTCCGCTCCTCGAATTCCCGGCTGGCAGCTGACAGGCTGCCAGCGGCACTGCTGGGGGGTAGCGCAGTCGCCTCGTCCCCCTCCTCCTCCTCCTTGGGCAGCATCGGGGCGGCATCCTTGGCGGCGGGGGGCTCCTCGGCAGCCTGTCCTTCCAGGGGGAGCGGGGCGGGCGGCGGCGGCCGCGAGTCGGCCTCGGCGGCGGTGACAGCGGCGTAAGCGGTCCGGCCGGCAGCCTCGGCGGGGAACACCGAGGGGGCCGCGCTGCCTCCCGACACCGGGCCCGAGGGCGCCGCGGGCTGCAAGCTGGGCAGCTCCAAGGCCGTGGCGTTGGAGTCACAGATCACGCTCCGGCGGAAGAAGCGGTGCTCGGTGGCTGCTGCCCCTCGGCTGTCCTTGTCCATGGTGTGGCGGCGGCGCCGGTACTCCTCGCTGCGGCCTCCGTTCCCCGGCCCGCCGCCCGCTCCACCGGCGCCGGAGGCTCCGTGCTCGGCGGCTCCCAGCTTGTCTCCGACGGAGCTGTCCGAGCTGGAACCGTTCTTGGGCGGCGGCGGCGGCGGCACCAGGAAGCGCGGGCTCGGGGGGCCGCTGCCGGCGGCGTCCCCCGACATGGTGCCCCGGGGGAGCGCGGCTGAGGCGAGGCGGCGGCGGCGGGCGAGAGAGGGGCCGGTCACTGAGCGGGGAGCGCGCCCGGCCGCGGCTGCCGTTGCAGCTGCAACAGAGGAGGGTCCCAAGGGCTCCTCGCGGCGGAGCTGGGAGGCTGGGCCGGCGGGGTGGATCCCCGGTCAGCGTCTGCATCCATCCTGCAGCGGGGAGCCGGGCAGCGGGGCCGACATGGAGYACCGGGAGCGGACACGGGGCGCTGGGTTGGAGCAGGGGGCGGCGAGGGAAGGGAGAGCCCGAGCGCCGGGAGGCCCCCGAGCCGGGAGACGCCGGCGCCTCGCCGGCCGCAGTTACTCCCGGCGATGGAGAGCGAGCGGGGCCGGCTCGGCGCGGGGAGGGGAAGGGAAGGGGCCGGGACGCGAGGAAGGAGCGGGGCGCAGGCCCGCACGCCCAGAAAGCCGCCGCGCTCAGTCACTCGCCCCGAACGGCAGAGGCCCGGGCAGGCCCGGGGCAGGGAAAGGGGTCCCGGGGGCTCAGCCCCGCCTCACCGGGGCGCCCATGGCGGCCGCGGCCTCTCCACCGCCCGGCAGGCGCAGCCACCGCCCGCGCGGCCCGGCCGCGCTCTCTCCAACAGCCGCGGCCGCCTCGCGCGGAGCCGGAAACCCTCCTCCTCCTCCTCCCTCTTCTTCTTCTCCTGCTGCTACTGCTCCTGCCGCCCGCGGCCCCACAGCCGCCGCTCCGCGGGGCTGCCGCTCCCCGGGGCCGCCGCCGAGCCGAGTCCGGGTGGCGCCCGGCGGGCAGGACCGAGCGCGGCCGCCCGGCGACGCCTCGGCGCTAAATGGCGACGGCGGGAGCCCGAACCGACACACGGTCCGGGGGGGAGGAGGGGCCGCGCCGCCGGCCACGCCCCGCCCGAGCCCGGGCCGCGCACCGTCCCCTCCCCCCGCCGCTGAGGGGAGGTGGCCGCTCCCGCCGCGCCGGGGCACCATGGGAGCTGTAGTTCCCAGCGGCCCGGCCGCGCCCGCGGAGCCGCCCGTGGGTGCCCCCGGGATGTGAGGGAGGASGGAAGACGAAGGAGGATCCCGGTGTGTGCCCAGGGTCAGGGGACCCCTGTGCTCTGGGGAACCTCGTCCTGCGCGGCCGCCCCTTCCTCCACCCGCCCGGCGGGTCAAAAGGCACCGGCTCTGCTTGCACTGCTCGTTTCTTCAAGTCYTGTGTTACACCCAYGCGTTAAATATTTTGAACGTATGTATGTATTTAGAYATTGTCTATAAGTAGCTAAATATATTTCACASRATGTCCCGGGCTGTGAGGGAGCCGCAGGGAGCGGCGGGCYCAGCCCCTGGCCCTGCACAGCACACCCCGCACYCACACCGTGYGCCCAGAGCCKCGTCCACACGCTCCCGGAGCTCCGGCAGCCTGGGGCTGKGCCCACTGCCCAAACACCCTCTGGGGAAAATCCTTTCCCTGACACCCAACCTMAACCTGCCCTGGCACAGCTTCAGGCCATGGCCTCGGGCCCTGGCACCGTCACACAGAGAGGAGATCAGTGCCTGCCACTCCACTCCCCCTCRTGAAGAAGCTGTGGACAGCAATGAGGTCATGTTTTCAAACAGCCTCTAAAATTCTTTAAAATCATGGGCAACAATGACTCCGTATAGCTGAGTACTGTATGAACAAGTGGGGGTTTGGGGTTTTCCTCCACTGAGGCCATCTGAAGAAGCACTAAGTGGTCAAGCAACCTGAAATGCAATTAACTGCTCCGTAAATGTCATTATTCAAAAGAAAGAGAATTTGCAGCCTCTGCCCTATCTTGTGGCCACTTCAGTCACGTTTGTGGCTGCTGCAGCTGACCCTGGGCTGTAAAAATCCCAGGCTGTACAGCAGCCAGAGCCCACGTGAACTCTGACATGAATTGGGAACTTTCAGGTTAGCAAGGCTTTGGCAAAGACGAGTCATCTAAATTATTTATATCAGGTTCCTCTTTTGTATCAATAAACCAAAACCAAGCACTTTCCTTCTTASAGCAGCAGTCTTTTGAAGTCAGCTGGAATGTACTGAGAAAGGAGTACATGATTKTGTACCATGACTGTCAGGCAGCTACAAGGCAAAAACTACATTGAGGAAGAAAAAGAAAATGAGGAAAATTCCCTGAGTAAGTAATATGTTCCCAGCAAACACACAGTTGTTTTAAATACTTTTTTCAAAATTACTTTTAAACCAGCAGTTTAGAGGAAGTTGTGTGTTGCTGATGTGAGGCCTTAACTCCTTCTGCAGAAAGTAGCACAAGTGGCCCTTTCAGAGCTCCACAGCTCCCAGCCACAAATCCTCAACCTGGGCCATTCTCACGTGCTTGTGCAAGTCACAAATAAAATTTGACACAGCAATCAGCATACTGCTGTTTTCCATACATCCCTCTGTCCTACCTTTTGGCCTTTGTAACAACAACCAAAAAAATGGTACAGTATTCACAAAGAACACAAGAAGTGGGGTTTTGTACAGCTCTACAGTAAAGATTTCTGCATGGCTTAAGCCTTCCTGAAAAGGTGGATTTAGTCTGAGTGTTTGTCAGGGTGCCACTTGAACTGCACTGGCACCAAGAGTAGACACGCTCCAACCACTGCTGAGCCGAGCAGGGTGATTTGATTAGCAGCAGAGTGGCTGGATCGAAGCTGATTAACTGAGAATTCAATCTGCCTCATGCCTGCTGCTCTGCCAGGAGCAGCAGCTCCTCTGAGCCGAGCAGGGCTYGGGTGGCTGCAGGTATTTGTGCTGTCCCTGGGCAGCACAGAGACAATTATTGTAGCAGCAGCAGCAGTGTAACCATGCTGGCTGTATACTGTTAAGAGCAGTAGGACACAGTAGCGGGGCTCCAGCAGGAGCTGACAATGCAGGCCCCATTCCCTGCCCCGTTCCATTCCCTGCCCTGTTCCCTGCCCCGTTCCCTGCCGGGTCACTTCTGTGGCTGCCTCCTGGATCTGCACCAGGGCAGAGCTCTGCAGTTTCCCCAGCCCTGGGTAGGACAGCAGGAGGGGACAGCAAGCCTTGCTCCATTCAGTGCCTGCTGCAGCTCCATGGGCAGTGCCTAAAGAAGCACAGCGATGAATCTGTGAGTGCTGTGAGCCCCCGGAGCTGCCCGCTGCCTTCCTCCTGCATGCCCAGGCATGGGTGTGGCAGCCCCAGCCCTGTGCCCAGCCCTGTCCCCAGAYGTCCCACACGAGGTGGATGGGCTGCAGCAGGAGCCACTGCCCTGCACCTGCGGCTCGCAGCACACCTCGCCTGCAGCCCCTTCCCACCCAAGTGCCTCTCACCCATTCTTCTGAAATATATTTTCCCTCAGTTAATTAAGCAGCAGCTTTGCAAAAGAGGCTGCAGCATAGCCACAGGGGGCCCGAGGCGGTCTTCAACTAAAAAACGGCGGTAATTATGTAAAAAGGCACCTCCCCGGTACCTGATCCAGCACATTCCTTTGCACTCCTGAAACTCAGGGACGCTGCTCCTCAGTGCCAGGTCCCCAACACCCGGCTCCCCTCACTGGCTCCTCTTCTGGGCAGAGGCAGGCAGAGCAATCATCTTGGCAGGAAAAAAGAGCTRAGCAGCTGACCTGGAGGTGGGAATGATGGATTTTTGTCTTCTTTGGCTCTGAAAAAAGAAGTGGTATGATATTGGCAATTATATTTTATGTGGGTGTTGATTTAATTTTGTCATTCTAAAAAAAGATGAATGTAATAAAGAGTGTGGGCTTGCTTTCCCTTCAATTTTATTTCTTTTAATCTGTAAAACTCTGTTTAGGCTAAATGGAAAATTTCAGTATTGCAGCAAGATTTAATAAGCCTGAAGTAAATTCTATACGTATTCTATGTTTAGAAACAATTAATTAAAATAGTTTCGGTGCCAGAGCTCCTCAACCAATTAAAAACGTTTCTTTTGCCTTTGCTGTAAGAAAAATCCACAGAAAGAAGGAGCCTGACTACACTTGAGAAATTACAGGCAAAGAGACTGAAAAGATCTTTTGATTGGATCCAAAGGGCTTACACTTGACATCATAAAAATATCCCTCTGTCAAGCCTTTTATAGTTACAATCATCTTGGTTGGAACAATAACAGTTTAAAAACTTCCTTTGAATGAAGTGTGATTTTGGAAGTTGATTGAATCAAACATTTTTTCCTGGTTTTGCTTTCTCCAATGAAATTTCATCCACTGTTGGCATCCATGACCYGTCCATGTGACAAAGTCCTAATGGGAAGCAGCTATTCTCTATTTTCCCTTATGCAATACATTATGCAATACAGGAGGCTATGCCATAATTTTGATGCATGTGATTTTATTCCATAACCTAAGTGCTCTTCAAAGCAAACTCCTCATCTCAATTTTATTGCCCATTACCAGATTGCAGTTCAGTGTCATATTACAACAGTGACAATACAAGTTTTTCTACAACAGTTTCTTCTTTTTCCTTGACRTTTCTTAAATCTAGGCCTCTGCCACAGTGTTCACTCTTGTTTCTTAAAGCTGAAAGTAAGTGACATAAAATATTTCAAGACCTCATGCTTGAGAAATGAGAGAGTTTAACTTGCCAGATGTTCTCTTTTGCTCTTTTTTCCCCTAGCAAGTCAAAGTTAATTGGAAACTTAATCTAATCCTTTCATTTCTTTTATTTTAAGTGAGGTTTTGTACTTGCAAGTAGCTCTGGAAGCTGGGTTGGTTATGAAATCACTGCAGCCATCTCTAGGACCCATAGGCAGTTTAAGTCTTCAGGCTCTGCAGCAGGTGCTCCATCAGATGSTGAGTCCTGCCCAAACCTCTGAGCCTGGGTGCTCTCTCCCCAAGCAGGAACCATGGGAATTGGAAAGAACTGCAAGTCTTACAGGGCTGAAACCCAAACATCCCTCTCTATGCTGTCCTGGCTCGCAGAGTCTGCAAGTCCTGCAGGGACAGGTCCACACTAGGGCCAAAACACCTGAGCATGGTCTGAGCTGTAGCTGAAGGAGCAGTGAAAGAGGCAGCCAGACTGCATAAGAAGGGCTAAATCYAGGAATGATGAATTATGTGACATTTCTTATTTATTGCTTGAGAAAATGTCAACAACCCTGCACCATCAAACTGGAGCAGAGCATGTGCTTCTTCATCAGATTGAAACATTTCCCTTTCACCCACCCATCCACCCCCAGCCTAGCTACTAGAATAGAAAGCACAACTCCTTTTCTTTCCTTTTTTTCACTATTCCCTTGAGCTACATTAACAAACGGATTCCAAGGGTGTGAAAATAAAGCAGTGAGAGAGCCAGCAGGGGGATGTGTCACTGGTTTGTTACCTGGGCTTCTGAAGGAACAAAGCACAACTCTCCACTATATTAGTAACCTTCTAGTCTAGAGTTCATTCTAGGCTGTGCTGCTGGCTCCCTGCTGATTGTAGCTAATCAATCATTGTACTTACTATTAGCATTTTTATCTATGTACATTTTCCAGATATAATCCATCCAGATAAATCTGAACAACAAGAACACGATAAAAGAACATTTAAAATAACTCAAATGCTGAATTTTACCAGAGATGAGGTTCAGTTATTGTTCATGCTCATGAATATTTCAAACTGTATCAAGCCATTTTGGCTGTGGCCAAATTCAACCTCGGCCCTACTGGGAGCAGAGGAAAAACATGCCTCACTTCTTCATCATCTTCATGGCTATTCTTGAGAAGTTTCCTTATATAACAAGTTTATGGAGTAGTCAAACAGTGAGTAAGTGTTGTGGAAGCAGAGATATTTGCTGAAATCAGCAYTGTGTTCTTCCTTTTTTGTGTCTTTAGTCAATTGCTCAGGATGCCTCATTTATCTTTTCTCTCGGAGGCTTTAGGGAATTCTGTGCTTCTCAGCAGTGTCATAACACTTCTAAAGCAAGCACAGAGGCAGGGGCACTGCTTTAATGAAGAGGAGCTGTTTGATGGAGGTGGGTGGAGGGTGAAGTGTGAAGAAGATGGTGACGCTGGGTTTGCAACTGACTGATGCTGTGCAGCAGCCAACCTGCCCTGCTTTCTGCTCACCACTCACCAGCTGATGGGAATCAATCACTCTCACAGCAGGTCCAGTCCTGCTCCTCTCTACATCAAAGAACAAAAATAAAATACTACTCACTTCAGTCAAAGCAGGAGCAGACTCATATCCAGCATAATGAACTTCCTCATGTCCTTCAGAAGCACAGTCTGGTCCAAATGCAAACATTGCTCTGCTCTGGTGCCATTTCTGCCAGACCCAGTACTGGAAGGTGCTTTGCCACTTCTGAAACRTGTAGGACATCCCAACACCTTGCAGGACAGAGCCCCTGGCAGGGCAGGCTTCCTGAAGGSAAAGAGGAACACGTGGTCATTTGGCTGAAGGGAGCAATACAAACCTGGAGTGAGCTCCTCAGCACACTTCTCCCCTTGCCAAGCAGTGAGTGTGAGGAGTGATGGGCAAGGGGTGCTCGTTACAGAGCTGTTCACTCCCAGCCTTGGGCAGCTGGCTCCTCCTGCAGCCTGCCAGGGCCAGGGCAGAGGCACAGAGCTGCAACTCAGCACAGCTGAGGCATGGCCCACTGCAGTGCTTTGTCAGCAGGGAAAGGCCTCACTYACAACATAAGCACACTGGTGTTAAAGCTGGCAAAGTTCTGTACCTGGGTGACCCCTGCTCCACACGTGCAAAGTTTTCTACTCATGTAGTTTCAGTGGTGTAATTATAATCCAATGAAAAAATCTACAGGGTAAACAAACTCTGGGGGCCACTGCCAGATGACACAGGTCACAGCAGCTCTCATGTTGCTCAGATCTGTGTCCAAGACTGGGAAGAGAATCAGGGAGCTGGAGCTGCCTTGCAGATAGCACTAGATATTCTGCTATGCCTGATCTTGAGTGAAACGCCCCAAGGAATCTACTTTGTATTTCTCAGAGACCTTGGGAGGCTGATAAGTGTCCTGAGGTTCCAGGTGAGAAGGGAAGGTGATCTGAGTGTATTTGATAACTGGAAAATTTCTCTGTTTCTTTTTCATGCCTGCTGTACTACCTAAACATGGACAACCATGTCCCAATAGTTACAAATAGGTAATGTCACAAACAGTTCCTGACTGACTCCACCACAAAATATCAGCCTCTCCAAACTAATTGAGATGCACAAGAACTCATCAAATAGCCACAAATACAGCARAATGGAAATCAATAGTTCAGCTGCCTTTAAGATATGACAAAAGGTGCATATATGAGACACCTCTATATGAATGTCTTTCTATGAGAAACAGCTTGCTCCTCTTGTCTGCCTCTGATACCAACACGGTGTTTCAGTCCTGAAACATCACTCTTCTGCAACATTTCTGTTTCATATTCTCATTTTATGAACACCACTTCCCCTTCTCATCCACGACCTATGAACTGCCACTGATAGCTGGAAAGCAAAGCCATTGCCCTCTGGGCACACAAGAACGTGTGTTTCATGTCACAGGGAAACCAGGCTGTGAAGTGCAGCAGGAGCAATCCAGGTGCTCAGACAACCCCTGGGCTGCCCCAGGCAGGTAGGACAAAGGCTCAGGAAACAGGTATGTTTAGGTGCAGTCATGGCTGTAAAACTTGCAGCTGCACCAAGATAAGGTAGGCAGATTTCCTACAGGGCTAGCAGTATAAAGGAGAAATYATTAAAACTTTTGGATGAGTCAGARTGGTTCCCTGGAGCTCACTCCATCCACTTTGGATGCAGTGCCTTAACTCCCCTGGGACCCTGAAGCACAAGCTGTTCATCCCTGTGCTGGGGACAGACACACACCCTGCAAACACAGTGGGGACCCAAACCTGCAAACACACAGCTGCAARCTGTTCTTAGTCCTGTGAACGGGGCACTGGCTTTTACACTGCACACTGCAGCTGGAGCACCAGGCTCTTGGTGATTATTCACAGGTGCATCACTGCAGGTTCAAAACAATGCTGGGCATAGAAAGGCAAATAATTCTGGYCTCTCTTAAAGTAGTAAAAATCCCCCAAATCAAACACCAATACCTAAAATTAGATCCACAAACAAGTGACAGAGATTACACAATATCCATTACAAGGTTTGCCAGGATTTTCCAGCAGAAAAGACTCAGAAGGAAATGTAGATCCACTCATTAGGACTTCTAATATCACAGTGAGGCAAATTACTTTTTAAAAACATCTTGCATTACAGGGAATATTCAGTCTCAGGGGAAACAAACAGTCTCTGAGCAGCTTACACTTTTGGCAGCAGCCCAAGACAGCATGAGGCACAAGTCACACAAATGCCTGAGTTTGTGTAAATTCTGTGCTCAACATCTGCACAAGCTTTCTTCCAAACTGTAAAAACATTGTAGTGCATGTTTGTTTCCTTGTCCAAAATTCAAACATCAGTGATGTTAATAGATACATCAGAAAAATTATGATTGTTCCTTGGATCTGAAGCTTTTTTTATCCCCTCCCTCTACCAGATATGTAACACTCCACGTGACTGATCATGTATTGACAGTCARTTAAAACCAACAGAAACCAACAAAAAGAAGGCCAGTCACTATGCTGTGATTTACCTCCTTTAAGGGACTAATTTCTGTAAATTTAATTACATGAATTTAAAAGGCCTAATTTCTGTTAAAWTGTAGATGTTCTTACCATGGAGGAGATATTGAGGACTAGAAATGGGATTATTTGGGCATTACAACAGTCTATAAATATTTAAAGCATTAAACCCCAGAGAAGGTTAATGTAACACAGGAAAGTAACAGTAGAACTACTTGGGTGAATTGTTGAGTGGAAAAATGAACAAGTCTGAATATATTTGAATGTGGAATAATGTCCCAATAAGACAAAGCTGATACTGTATTACTTGACATTGTTTCAGTGACAATCCCTGAAGAGCATTCAAAATCTACTGTGTTAAAACATGCAAAACCAGAGATGCATTAGAACATCACACTGATTACTTATGCAAACTGTTTTAAACAGAACTCATCGCCCTGATTTTAAGAGTAATGAGTCCATCATTGTCAGTAAAATGCATCATTGGAAACACTTGGTTGTGAAAAAAATACCCACGCTGAATACAGGCATTTTCTTGGTCATCCCCCCCTCCTGTTTCAGAAGCAAGACATACACCCTGTCGAGTGCCTGTAGAACTGGTAGCACCTGTACACCACGCCAGGATATTAATCTGTTCATATCATTTAATCAATGCTGCTGAGATCTGTGTGCAGGGGAGAACAGTAACCACCACTGTGGTGTGGTTTCTGAGCTGCTTGTTAGCAGCTCAGCTAACTCAGCTGGCTGGTTCAGAGTTTTTAAAAATGCAAGCTGACAACAACATGCTCTAAATGTTGGACTAAGCAGTTTCAGAGTGCATGTTGAGCTTACTGTCTTGATTCCTTTTTCTTTCAGGTTTGCTTGGTAAGAAATAAATATTCTTGCCTTAAAAAAGTTGATCATAGATAGACAGACAGCATTTACCTGTATTTATTTACCTGTAGTACTCTCTACTTGTGCAGGGAACACTCTTAGTCTGGACACATGATATTAGGAATGCTAGAATCCTGACACAATCATAACCACATTTTGTTTGAATCCCATTAATCCCTGCCAAAGTAAGCCAAAAATTGTATATGGGAGCTTTCCTTGTTAAATCCTCTGYTACCACTCAAGAGATTTATTCAGTGGATTTTGAGAACCTTATACTTGCTCGGGACCATAAAATGCTTCCCTGTACAGGATTCTGAGAGGACCAACACAGAGCCTTTCAGAGAGAGGCACAAACGAGTGGGAAGTTCTGATAAGTCTGCCCAAGAGCAAAGCAGGAGAAAAGCAGCTCTCAGATTTCTGGGGCATTGTGAATTCAGGAGGAAAATGAAGTACTGAGGCAGCAAGTAGGGAAAAAAAAAAGGTTACAAGCCCATTGATAAGGTTTTTGGTTTTTTTATAGTACAAATAGACATCACCAGTGACACTGCATGGATCAGACCTGTCAGAAGGACAGGCAATTGCTGTAGGCAGACCACAGCACATTTTTCTGACGTCACGAGGGAGAAACAAGAACTTGGCTGAACACAAATAACTCACATTTCCTTCAGACAGTTTTCAGCTTCCAGTCTCAAAACGCCTTTTTGTTCTTCATGCTTGGATGTGTGAAGGTGTCCCACTAACCCGTTCAACCCTGTCCCTTCTCTGTGGTCCTCTAGCAGTTCACTCCTCATTCAGACTATTGAGACACACAGCGCTTCTCTCTTAGCCATCTATGGATTGTTTTCCTACCTGAATCCCAGATTGCACAATGGGGATGATTGCTGCTTACCTAATGTTTGTTATAAAACCTGTGACAGCATTTTTTCCTTGCTGCTCTACAAGAGGAAATAGCATTTTATTTGAAATGCTGTGCTGAGTGTCAACATGAGAGGTGTTTTAAAAGAGCTGAGAAGTATGCTGTCAGGAAAATGTTTCCAGGCCTACCTTCCCTCCCACATCCAACTGTGTTGAAATAATCAAATGCTATCCCACTCCTGCTTGGGAAGAGGATGACTAACAGCAGCTAATTACTGCTCAATCTGTTGCCCTCAGCAGCTATTGGTGTGAATCACACCCACTGGCACCGAGGGGCACCTGTGGTGCCGTGCTCTGGAGGCACCTTCCTTTTTGGGGTCTTCCTTGGGAGGCAGCAAGTGGGACCAGAAGTGCACATTAAGATCCTATCAGAGCAGCTGCTGCCACCGTGCCTGACTCAGCAGATGGCTGAACAGCCTGGCTGGGAGCCTCTCTGGGGCAGCCCTGTGCTGCTGGGGCAGCCTGTGCTGCTGGGACAGCCCTGGGCAAGCCAAGGTCACACTGCAGGGAAAGGAGAAGGTGCTCGCTCATTCCTTCCTGCTCCATCCTTGTGCAGCACGGACTGAACCTACGTTAGAGACTGAACTAATACTGGATATTCATCCCTGCTTCCTCCCCAGTCTGCTGCTGCAGTAGCAGAGAGTTGGCAGAGGGCCTTCTGTATCACATTTGATCTGTTGACACTTGCAGCAGTGCTGGACTCCAACGCTGTAGGAGTTTCCATCTGCAGAAATATGGTAGCCCTTCCTGCCTGCTCATTCCACTCCCCACGGAAAACCTCCCTTTTGTTTTCCCAAATTCTGGGCCAAATAAAATAGACCAAAATAACACTGGAGACACTGAAGGAATCTCTTGCCTCAAACTTGGCCTCGGAGYAATCCATGCAGCCATGAGTTGTCTCCCAAGTGAAGTCATGTGGGTGGAATCCAGGCAGGCYTTCAGCAGCAGGGGCTGCAGGTTTSCCCTGGCTCTGCAGACAGGTACCCCCTCGTTTGTGGTGCCAGAATGACCACTCACTCTGTTTGCACACCAGGAGAGTCCAGCATTGTGGTCTTCAGCCAGTGAATTCAATACTTTCTAGGAAAGACAGGGACAGAAGGTCTTGAACTGTGGTGGTGTAGCTGCCTGCTGGCCAACGTGCTGTGACATTTCAGTGTTGCACAGGGAAGAGGCAGGAAAGCAATACTTCCACCAGAGTTATTAGAGTTCCTGCCTCATTGCTGAAGCTTTTTATTATTTCAGGGATATTCTCCTGAGCAATCACGTAATTCTGCTGCACTCATGTAATGTATTCAACACCTGACACCTGAGCAGAGGTTGGCTTTCTGCAGCATAACCCACCTGCACAGAGGCACCAGCATTATCCTGTGTGTGCAGAGCACAGCTCTGTTATAGGGAGTCCCTGGGACAGTCCCAGACAGAGATATTCCAGAGCTTCCTTTCCTACTCAGGGTTCCTCAGTGATTCCAGGCTCCAGCATTGCACCATGAAGGAATCTGGGACTTGGCCTAGAGCTGCTGCTGTAGTATGAACTGTTCTTTACTTGGAAGTGAGATAAGCATTGCCATCAAGCTTCTGTCACTGCTGTCTCACCTGGGGCACCTCTAATGCATCTCAGCTCTGCACAGTTCATGCTGCAGTCCCTTTAACACAAGGGACTCCGAGAAGGTTTCTCTCAAATGTAGCTTCTCTGTTTCTGCTGATGTGTGTTTGAAAAGCATATTACTAAGTAAAACTTGTGTCATTTATCCTACCTTGTAAAGATTTTTCACCCCTGTATGCAATCAGTGTCAAGACAATATGTCTGGTGATAATGAATAGCCACATACTGTGTGCTGTAGCCTCAATTCTTTTTATGGAGCTTTAATTCCATCTGCCTCCTGCTCTAACAAAGGCCATATGGCTCTGCAGAGCCACTATGCACTGTCTAGGTGGATGCAAGTGTCTGCAGCAGCACTTGCTCTTCTGAGGAGATTTCCATTTCAGGTATAGGCTGACAATGGGGTCACCCACTGGATGTGGACRTTTCTGGGGTACATGGCCCTAAAGGCCAGAAGGGATCCTCACCACGGCCTGATGGACACTGTTTAACCTCTGCTGCAGAATGACACCTGCTCTCCTCTCCTGGAGGTGATAATCCTGACAGGCTGAAGCACACCAGAACTGCAGAGGGGTTCAGCACCTAAACAAGGCCCTGAGGATGCCCCTCTGCCACTTGTGTCCAGCCTGGCATGGAGAGTGCCAAGCCATCTATACAGACAGCAAGCTCATTGATGCCAAGGGAAGTGCTCAGCCTCCATTTCCTCCTCCTCTCTACATTCCTCTCCTCATCCAGTTCTGGTCTACTGTTTTCAGATGCAAATTGCTTGTAAAAATGTATATATCAAACATTTTATCTTAGAAAGAAGTTCTCCCTAATGGTCTAGCAGCTTCTCAGCAGCAGCATTATTTGACAGGTGTTCAGGAAAGAACTTTATGTCTCTAGCTAGGCCTTCAACTTGACTATAATGTGCTCTCACCTTTCTATGGAAACACTTCAGTGCTGACAATGAGACCTTTATTCATGGATATGGCAGACACAGCAGCCACCTCTAGGTCACAGCAATTCATGAAGTGTGCTGTGAGTACCTGCAGAAAATTCAAGGCAACAATTGCATCAATGTTCACAGGATCACTGGTTAAGTAACAAGAAGAATAACATTATTTAACATACAATAAAATGTGTGAGGATTCCACTTTTCCTGCTGTACAAGTCTTCCTCCTCTTACCTAATTTCCTCKTGTACAAACTCCAGGCTTCCTCAATTCATTCCTGACAAACAGCCTTGCTCTGCCTTGTATGTCCTATGCTCCACATTCTTTARATTTTTCTGATAGATATTATGGCTGAGATTTCCCCCCTTTTTTTGCTTCTTTTTATCACATTGCCTTACTCTGCACCCAGCTCCTGCTGGTTAACTGGTTCTTCACTCCTGTCAGCCTTTCCATCCTGCCTTCTCACCTGGGGTGCCATTACCACCTGCCCTCTGCTCTGAGCCTGCAAAGGCTCCATCAGAGCAGGCCTCTGAGAACAGGTTGGACTCACATTTACCAGAAATAGCATGAGTGCAGTTCCTTCTGCCTTCGGGCAGGAAACCAATTACAGGCCTGACTGAGGCCCCTTGCAGGCCTGCCTCTTTCTGATTCTATTATCCCTTGCATTAGTGGCAGAGCAGTAATGGAGCCACACTTGCTGGCACAAACCCTTCCCAGCGATGGTTATCTGCACTCTTGGGCCTGCAGCTGCAGATCCATCCCCTCTTGGCAGCTGCAGGGGAGCACAGGCTGCAGCCACTGCCCAGCCTCAGGCTTGGCATTTCGGCTTCAGAAATTACTTAAATATCTGAGACTCTCATTTCCATAARGTTA
Source organism: Alauda arvensis (assembly GCA_902810485.1). NCBI lineage: Eukaryota > Metazoa > Chordata > Aves > Passeriformes > Alaudidae > Alauda > Alauda arvensis. The sequence goes on along the minus strand of CADDXX010001042.1, from coordinate 66,994 downwards.
TCAAATTACCTTCATTTTCGGTTATTCTGTATTTCACAAATACAATGGCCAYAGATACGTCTTATTCAAAGAGGGGTCGTTCCTCATCCTGATTGTGTCTGTCTTTGTAGATAATTCTGCAGGTAGCACAGGCAGCACACGATGCTCCACAGTACATCCTGAAACCATTTGCAGTATAACTACTCATTCAATCAGCTGAGGAGTTCGCTGTCAGGTGTGCAGGTAGGCTACCCCAGTTAAGAAATTCAGCTCTTTCAAAATTATCAATTTTCTCTTGTATTAAATTCCTTGGTAAATAGCTTTATAAAGAGTAAAAAAAAAATTGCTTTACCGCATGTAAAAACATTCTAGAATGAATGCCCCATTATATCCATCCAGCTGCAAATTGCTGTTATCTCCTCAGAACAATTAGCCTATTATCCATCCCCTTAAAACCTGATACCAGCCCATCATCTCGGAGCCCGAAGTATAAAGCCATTCATTACCTTCCTTAYACTTTGGATCAGCCCGCAAAAACAGCTGGGTGTTCCAGCATCCTTCTCCGTGGGGTTGCTCATTATCAGCTATCAGYTTTTGTGCTAACAGTTCCACAGCGAGCACAAAGCAGGAGCCAAAGGCTGCGCCTGCCGTTCTCTATTATTTTAAGCGCTTTGGACTGAACTTACATCAATATTGTTACTGGTGTACTTAAAATAATAGTCGAAAGAATAGATGACTGGAAAAAGGTGAGGTGGTTTGGGGAGGAGGAGGAAATACCGATGCTGCTGGAAAAACAACGTTTTTTTTAAAAAAACAGTGTTTCAGTGAGGTTTTACAACAAGCGCCACTGACTTCTGTGGAGTCGCTCCTAAATTGTACTGAAAGAACTGAGGAAAGAGGAGAAATTTATGGAGGTATGAACCAGTTAAAATATACAAAACACTTCAAACGAAACGGATCTTTGAAACAATCAGAAGTTTTCAGAACTCTGGTACAGGCAGTCCAAAGCTCAAAGGCTTTCAGGCTTGTGTAACCCTCTGAAGTAAATCCACGCAGCTCACTGGGCAGAGAGCTCATAAAAAGCATTTTCAAAATCAAAGGCCTGACTACTATATCGTTTCCTTGGAAAATTAGGCTGTCCTTGAGCTGTTTGCCAGTTTTTAGTCACCTATAAATTACAACATGATGTGTACTTGTGGGTCATAGCAATTAATTTAATTTCTTTCTGACTATTCCTTGAAAGTACTCCTGGCTGGCTGTTAGTCTGAGAGGGAATTTCTAAGTGTGGAACATGATTTGTTCTTTTAGTTGTGCTCTATATTGTTCCCTTACATTTCTGTGGTTCCGTTTCCTCGTTGTTTTTATCATCCTTTGGATCTCTGTTTTGCAAGAACACGGGAGCACCTCAGACAGATACAGAAAAGCATGGACAAAAAAACSCCTGAAAATAAAATCTTGTGATGTGGGTGGAATTTCTCTTTTCCGTCCCGTTGCTCGCAGAGAACAGCTGATTGCTGTCACGCCCTGGTCCCCACGGCGCTGCTCACACGGGCAGGGATGCTCCGTGTCCCCGTGCTGCAGGAGGCAGGTCCCTGCCCGGTCCCCACCCGGCTCTCCGGGGCTGCGGACAGGTGAGGTTTGGCCGGGGCCGCCGGGAGGACACGCTGTCCTTGCCCTGCCTGCCGCTCGCCCTCGCAGAAGCTGCCAGCAGCAGCTGCTCCCGCTCCGAAATGACAAGCGCACAGGTGTGGGGAATGTGCCCAAGGGCACGGCTCCCAGAGGAGATTCGCCAGCGGGGAGAGGAGATGCAGTGCTTCGGAGGGGGATGGACACACAGACAGCCCCRCACAAAGGCAGCCGCTCCCTGGGGTACCCGACAGGCTCCGTCTGTCTGGGCAGAAGCACGACAGGGATTTCTCCTGTTTGCCTGAGCTGTTCCTTGCCTTTGATTCATTATGGGGAAAAGCCTAAAACTGGGATGCTCTCGGAGGAGCTCCCGTGGTGTTCATTATCATAAGCTGGCAGGAGGCAAGCCCGTCCTGTGATGGTAGAGAACAGGAACTTTCTTCCATCAGCACCTYTCCATCCAAGCTGCTGCTAAAGCTGTTCTACCTCCTTCCGCCCATTTTCACCTTCCTGCCTGGGGGATGCACACTGCCCTGAGTGCTGAGGGAAAGCATCTGCTGCTGATGTTCCAAAGCRCGGAACAGGCAGGGAAGGCTCAGAGCCTCTGTCTGCAGGTGACCTGGATAAAACACCAGTTTCCARGGATGCTGTTTTCATTCAGATGGCAGGTGCTGTCTGACAGGATCAATTCCTTTCTATACCACTTTTAGAAGAAGAAGAACTATGCTTCAAACGGTAATTCTACTCTAAKGAGAAGAAAAAAAACCCGAGTGAGTCAGGATGAAGTTAGTTAYTTAAAAATTGTTGATTTTGGAATCCTCTTTCAGCCATTCAGAAACAAGATGGTTGCATTTTCATGCTAACTCATAATCCCCAGTATGCTTTCAATTTGCTGTGGATTATATMTTGGGAAAGACTGTGATTCTCTTTTGCCTTAGATCGAGGTAAGCTTGTAACTCCTACATGATGGGCAGCCACAGATGGCTAATTGGGTGTCCTGGTCAGCATTTACACAAGACCGGAGAAGTTTGTAAGAAATCCTTCTGTTATCATATTTCTTGGCTTGGGGAAGGGAATAAATCTGAAAAAAAAACCCTACTGCATGGGGGTTTTTTTTGGGTAAAAATTATAACAAACCAATCCATTCTTCATATTAGTTAATGGGCACAGAAAAAAAAAATCCTGTGGGAGGCATTTTTTTTCTAGCATAATGATAGATTTCACTAGGAAAAAATTCTGTTTATTCCAAAATAAACTGTTAGCATTCTAAGCCATTTCTGTGGGGTTTTATCTATCATAATCTAATCAGAACTATTTTTAGAACAGCAGTGCATAATAATATTAGGCAGCACTGATCTCTGAGACAATTTGAGACTCCCAGTTGAGTTTCTGCTGGAGATGTGTGCCATAAAAAGCCCCATCACAGATTTGCCCCTTTGTTACTGAGGCTGCCAGACAGATCAAGGACTTAAAGGGCCTGCCATTTGAAGTCTCTGCAGTTTGAAGACGTGCTGTCAGGGATCAGTGTGGAGAAGGCTTTTGTTCTGTGCTGGAGTAAGTGTTTGTAGATGAAAGGAGAGTGCCTGTGCCTGGGCCATCAACCTGACACTTTTCCAGACATCAAATTCGYTTAGAACTGAGCATGGCATGGTGGACTGAAAAATAACATATATTTATTTTTCCTTTGCTTACTACTTTGAGGAGCATCCCAATCACTTCCTAAAGGAATACTGACTACTGACACATAATTAACCTGCTGGAAGGGAGGATTTACAGCATAAAGAACAGACATTTGAAATTGCCCAAGCAAGTTCTGGGGCTGCCTTACAGGGATTGTTTCCATTACTTTCAGTGTGTTTTGATCAAGCCCTTAGCACTTCTCGAGGAGAGGTATTTGGTCATCTGTCAAAAAAATCTGTGCCACAGAACCATCACAGTAGTAGGATTTTTAAACATGAACATAGATACCATGTRGTGTCTTATTCCTTGAACAAACCCCTCAGATCCCAGGTGAAATGCACAGGGTAAGACAGTGAAAAACAGGAAGTATTTTTAAGTCCAAGAGATAATTTTTTAATGTCTTTGACACCTTTAACTTATGCAAGGGTATATAGTAATGTAATTTATTTTGTGACCCTGCAAAATTGAATATGAGAAGAGGAGAAAGGGTGGGTCACTGTAACTCTTCAGCTGGCATTGTTAGATTGTCAGCACACCTGGCCTTCTCACTTTAYCCATCATCCAGAGCCCCCACTGCTCCTGCAAGGAGTGACTGATCCTGCATCCTCTGCTCCAAGATCTCCAAGCAYCTAATGCTGTTCCCCTCCTGGTTATTTGCTGCAGACACAAAGAGCACTTTGCTCATCACTGCACTCAGCCACCCCTGGGATGAGAGTGTTTCAGGCAGAGTGTGTTACACAAGGGATCTAAACATAAAGTACTGGATATCATGTTCTTAATAAAACTATGAGGGAGTTTTGGACAGAGAGAAACAAAGAGATCTACAAAGAAGGTAACACAGAGTTTTAACTGACACAATTAGTTCAATCTMTGATGTTACTTCTGAGCTTAAAGCACCACCACATAAAACATTGCCTGCTAAATAACATGTTGGAGATTGGCTCAGGGGAAAATGCTGCCAACACTATTTTCTATTATTTTTTAGCAGAAAAAGGACTGACCCTGTCTGCATTTTGAGTACCTTGTAAGAAGAACTTATGCCCAGAGAAACAGACATAATGGATGACTGTCCAGATGTGATCCCACCAGTTGGTGTCTGCCACAAGGGCTCTGCTTTCTGCCAGAGGATGAGTCARTTATGGATCCCTGGCAGTCAAGGCTGGTGTCAAGCACTGCACCTTTGTCTCCTCTCTTCTGCCTTGGCAGCCTGTGCTTCATGGCTCAGCTGGGATGGACACACTCAGACACACCAACACTTATTCATGCACACACAGGGAAAGGTTTGATCTTGCTCCCATTGCTAGGTTTCAGTGTGATTTACTGGGTACAGCAGGAGACACACTGCAGAGTGTAGCAGCATTAATTTGAGGTGAATTTCTGACATCAAGTGCCCTGCTCCAGATATATTGCAGCATAACTGAGAACAAAACATCACTGAAGTGCAGCATTTACTGGTGCTGCCTGCATGRGACAACAGYTGTCCRTGACTTCCATAACCAGTGAGGATGCCTCAGAGCTTTGAGGCAGAGGACTCTGTGAGAGGCTGCAGCAGCAGCCAGTCTCACGTTGAGGCCCAAGGCAGTGCAGGGGATCCCAGGCAGCCCCAGGTCCCTGTGCTGCCAGGCTTGGCTGGGCAGGCTGAGCAGCAGATGGGCTGCTTGCTCACATCACTCATGCAGCCCAAGCTCAGCACTCTGTTTAATGCYTTGCTGTCTGAGATTGGAGTGGCCAGCACGCTGCAGATTTGAACCTGTTCTTCCCACCACATCAAAGGAATCTGGATACTGGGCCAGATTTGGATCTCCCACCAGTTTTAACTGGTATAAACGATGTGATAACTGGTAACTGAACTGTGTGTAATAACTGTATTACTTAAGATCTCCAAGCACCTAACAGGAGCACTAAGCAAGCAGTGAAAGAGCACTAAAGCCCATAATACTTTGAAACCAGTCAGTAATATAGTGGTTGAAATATTCTRAGAGTGATTGGAAATCCAGAATTTTTACAAAATAATACTAAGCATCAGTCACTGTACAAGCTAATACTGAGCATAATGCAATGATCCTGTTAAGTACTTAGGCCAGGAAGGATTTACAACTTCATTTCCCAATGGTAATCAGAAACAGTCCTGTAGAAATAAATGCAGTTATACTGGTGTAAAAGCCCAGAATTCAGACTACAGGGCAAAAGAAGATCATGTGTTGTTTAGYGAATCTCTGCAATCTACTTTTTTGCCACATTCTCTCATCTCATAAGCACATCTGGTGTTTTAGGAACATTGTATTCAACAGTGGTAAAAGGACACTAGGGCCAAGAATAACAAATGAAAAATGAAAACACTGGGGCCTAATGCTGATCTCATATGGGTGTAAATCAGAGGGATTCCAGCAAAGCCTTTGGAACCACCCCAGTGAAATATTCGTGTCTGATTCAGGATCAAAACTGTACAGACCAGTGATTTGCACTGTCAGGCCTGAAATTCTTCCATTCCACTGGGAAAATGTGCAGCAAAATGTCTTTAAAAGAGCTTCTCACAAATATCCCAAATGCTGAGGAAGTGACAAMATACAGCAGAGAGGCTTTAGTAGCTCTTGTGTCTGCACCAAGTAATGCAAAATACCCGTCAAACCAGATTAAGCACAAGTATTTGATTTGCAATTTGCAGCACAAAAAATGGAGTTTGACCACAAATAAATATATATTTTGCACATAGTTTCTGTACGTGTTTGCTCTTAAGCCCTTGAAAGACAGAGAAAGTATTTTCACTGGCTGCAGGGTGGGTTTTCCTCAGTAACACAACCTTCTGAATAATATACATTATTGCACTTTGTATTTCTGATCCTGACCCGAGGCATTGCCATAACCACAACACTTGTAACACTTGGCAATTTAACTAAACAGACTGTCTTTAAAATGGAAACAAATCCCAGCTGCTTGTTGACAAAATTGCTTGAAGACACCAGACTTAAAACACTCTCAGTCCCCATTTACTGTAGGGAGATCCTAGCAGGGAGGAAAAATGTGTGCATAAATGTCAGTACAGAAACCACTTCTGAGCCTGAAAAATTCTGTTTGCCCTTGGAACCCCACAGGAAAAACCCAAAAGTCCATTCAAGACACAAGTGCAATAAGTGCATTGAATTTCCTAGTCCCACCTTCCACCAGTTATTTTGCCTGGTTGCTGCACACTTCTCAGAGCTAAATCACATCAAATTAGAACCACWGTAAAAACATGGGTCTTCCTCTTCCTGGAGACATGATGCCAAAACATCAGTACATTTTGTTTGTCATTGTCAGGTGCTGCTGGCTTTATTTCATCCCACTGTACTTGTGTTTTTACCTTGTTAAATAACTTCCCTCCTCTTTCAAACACTGATGGAATCTCCCTGTCTCCCTCCAGGGCTGCTGCAAAGCTGACTGTAGTCGAGGGGGCTTTTTGTGGATTTAAAGGGGCTTTGTAGGAGGTACTGCTTTTATTTATGCTCCACATGCTTTTCTTTTGAAACTCTTATTTGTAAGTGACGTTTCMGTGGCCAGCACCGCTGCAGCTCGGGCTGTGTGCAGCCCATCGATGCCGCTGGGGATGATGCTCCCGGCCCTGCTGCACAAACCTGGCCCTGCTTTTCTCCTGTCCCTTTGGGCGACGATGCCCTTTTAAACTCTGCTTTGCCAGRAGTCAGCGAGCTGCTTGCTTTGTAAACAGCGGAATAACCTGCTCAGGGGTGCCCCTTGTTTGACTTTGCATTCAATGAACACGGAGCCAAACAGCAGCCAGAGTGCCTGACCTTAAGGACTGAAGTTCAGTAAGAAACTCTGCGATCTTGAGGCGAAGGGTTTCAAATTACTGACTCCGGTGTCTTTCATTGATTAGGCGTTTTACAACTGATAGTGGCTTTCAAGGTTTATTTGCAAACTTTGTCAGGAGGGCAGAGATGGGGGAAGGGAGAGAGTAAGCAAGGCTGAGGGTTTCTTTTCTATTTGATGTGTGGCATCAGGATGGGGATAAACAAAGGTGGCAGAAGGGAATGCCATTAACACACCATTTCCAGACTTACCCCTCGGCTTACTGCTGGGTCAGATCTCTCTGGCTGTAGTGGAGAGATGGGGTGAAGAGGGAGGCTGTAAGAGAAGGAATCTGGGAGTTGTTCACTGTAGAGGATTTATTCCCTTCCTGCTTTCAAGRTGCTTTCAGCTCCAGCTGAAGCACATCASAGTGATCTGAACGTTGGTAATTAGTCTGTGAACACCCCAGTTCTGTTCCAGCTTCAAACTCTAGGTCCTTGGTTAAACGTCCTACAGGTGAAATGCCACACAGGCAGCATTTGCTCACAGCATGCAAATGTGCTCCTGGAAGATCTGCTGCCAGGTCAGAGTCTGGGAAGGCTCTGCTCAGGCAAAAAGGGGGAAGAGAGGAAGAGTCTCATTTAGCCCAGTTCCCAAGGGCCAGATTCAGAGACTTATGGAAGAAAAGTTAAAGGAGCTTGTAAGAAGGACTCTTAATTAAATGAGTTTTTCAAGATTTACCCTGGAAAATGGCTGGACACAGSAAGGCTGGGAAACACTGCTGAGGCCAAACTCACATACAGACCAAGGCCACAAGCACTGCAGTCAGTAGAAATATCCACAAGGGAGTGTAGATGTCAGCAAGTTTAGGTTTAGAAGTAAAACGGAAGATGTTTTGGTAATGAGTTGAGAAGAAAAGTCTGTGGTGTGGCTCACAAGAAGATCATGCAATGCTAACAGTGATGAAATGGGGGCTGTGTGGAGGGGGGACACGTGTGTATGTGCCTCCTGACCCACTGGTGCTGAAAAAGTTTCAAGTATCAGTCTGTCTCAAGCTAAGGAGACAAAAAGAGCATGAAGCAACCTGTAATTTCTGTAGGCTGTGGCTGAGCTGCTAAAGCGAGGGGGTGTGTGCTGGAATGCACATAACCCTTCCCTAACCTCTCACACCTTCCCGTGTTGAAGATAAGGGCTGACATGGGAGTTATTTGTCCACTRAAGCTCTCAAAGAGCTCAAGAAACTGCCAGTCAGGCTGAAGTCAAACTAAACTCCCTGTTTCTGGAGGGATATCTTCTGCCAGGGTTAATTAATATTCTTAACCTACATTTCAAGTGAAATTTTTTGAGAAAATAAGGGAGAAAAAAAATCKAATAATCTAGTACCCAGGAAAGARCACTGAGGCTTAAGAAGCTGCTCTCCAAATGGGACAAATCCTTCTGTCAGACAAAGCAAGTCTGGGCTGCTGGGATTTCTGGGAATCATCAATAGTCAGTTATGTGAGCTTCACGAGATGACCTTGGACTCCTTACAACCTGATCCACCTTTATTCTCACTCTCTGTGGTTTGCCACAGTGTTTTAAAAAGTTGGAGAGTGTTAAAAGAATTTTTACTGTCTAGAATCTGTCCTGGCCTTCTGGAGGAAAATAGTGATTCTCTCTCAAGGACTGCTACTCAGTCAGACCCCWCAAAACTTACAGTCTCTGGCCCAGACTCCCATTATCAATCCAAATACACAGATTACTCCTCTCTTAGTTCTCCCACTTGCACCCCTATGACCATTTTCACCTGGGTTCATGCAGACTCCCAACAGTCCAAAACTCTCTGATAATTTCACAGGAAAGACTTCAGATAGCAGCAACAGCACTCAGAGACCTATGAAATATAACCTATGAGGAGACAGCAAAAGAATTTTTGTTTTCTGAAATACAGGGAAGACTGAACAGAGACATGATAACAGTCCTCAAAAATGTAAACAASTGTAGCAAAGAGGAAGGAAATAATCTCTTCTCTCCCACGTGGAGAGGATAAGAATAACTGGCTAAAATTGCAGCAGGGGCTTTTTTTATTATTAAGTACCAGCAAACCCACTTGTAACTGCTAGAATGGTGTTATTGAAGCACTGGGATAAGTTGCCTTGGAAATCAACATATCCAGAGCACTTTGTAAGCAGGCTGGATCAACATCTGTGTTAATGGGGCAGGTACCCCTGACCTGCTGTGCTCTTGGAGCTGGAGAAGGAATGGGTGACTTTAATATCCTTTCTAGCATTGCTTTCATAAAATATAACAATTCATTGGAGAAATACACATTCATTTATCACCCTCTGGGAGAATTTTAGAAGTCCTGCTTGCATGTGTGTGTTCCTTGCCTCCAGAGCCTTCCTCCAGATTATTGCTCTTCTAAACATGAGGCTCTCTCCTATTGCAGGTGAAGCTAGTCTGGGCAACCAGGAGCTATAATCCTACCCATAATTACAATATTCCTAAAGAAACCACAGAAAATGGGCCTTTGCCTCACTAGTCACTTCACCTCTTCAGCAGCATGCACTGCAGTTTTGCTGAGTTTTGCTCTTCCACCAGTGAGACACAGGAGCTGGGACAAGAGTGGTTAGCAGGGCAGTGTCTGGCTGTCAGAGCAGCTAATCCCTGTGGCAAACTCATGAACCCCATCCCCAGGCTGCTTCACTTGCTTGTCCTTGCTGCTCTCACTGCCTGGCTTCTTCAGAACATCACCACTTAGGCGGCCAAGAACCTTCCTCTGCTTTCTAACCCAGCATTTTTTCTTGGTCAGTTTACCAATTAGTTCCTGTGCTATTGCTRCATTTCCATCTCTCTAGAGTTTTCCAGTTGAGTAGCTGGCATCAGGATCCCTCCTGGTTTTCATTCAGTAAGGCTAAACAGGTCAGGCTGTGTTCTTATCTTCTCAGGGAGTCAGGTGAATGCASCCACAGTAGATCAGCAGTGCTCTTGTCTCCTGAGATAGAGCAGAGGTCACCCAAAATTACAGGGTGGAGAAAGAGCGTCCCAAAACCAAACCCAGCCCATTTTTGCAATACAAGGTGAAGGCCTTGGAAGAGTCAGAAAGTGAAGTGGCCCTGTCAGAAGTGCAGTTGTCCTACAGAAACTGTTGCCATCTTGGAATCTCTCTCAAGTGCCACMACACCTCTGAGAGCAGAGGGGAGAGCAGTTCCAGCAAAAAACTCAGCTTTGATGAGCACGGCTGCTTCCTGCTGCCAGGTGTCTCCACTGGACAGAGCTGAAGCCCACAGCTTCCATCTCTCCTGGCCGTGCTGCCTGTCAGAGGCCAGCCCCCGAGGCAGCACCRGCCCTGCAGCCCGTGGTTCCACATCCAGCCCGTCCCCACCCTCCCTCCTCCACTCCCAGCTGCTTTTTCCATTTCCCCCCGGACGCCTCCCTGCTGCCAGTGGAAGTGTTTGCGCACTTCTGTGCCGAACCAGGTCAGGGCTGATCCCCGCCAAAAAAATAGCCTGCAACTTTACTTTTCCTTCCAGCTGGAAGAAGTTCTGTCTGGTTTCTTGGGTGGCTGCACAAGCMCTTGGGCTGGCATAAGGGAGGGAAGAGGATGGGGATGGAAATCGGCAACTCTGCCGTGTGTGCTGCTCCCAAGTGAGTGGGGCTGACCCACAGAGCCTCCCCTCTGCTCTCACCGGGAAAATCAGTGACTGTTCTCCTCATGCCCCAGATACTCCCCACCCTCCTTTCAAGGAACACTGCTCTTCCCCCACCCATCTCTCACTGTACCAGAAATACTCTCCAGTCAATCAATCAACCAACCAATCAATCAAACAGCCATTAGAACAGGCAGGTTCCCAGGGTGTCCCACTTGCCTTATGCAGAAGAAGGGAGTTCAGGGGCTGCCTAGTCTAAAGCTCGTGAGTGCTACTGCTCATGTCACTCAATCCCTTCTAGAGGCTGGGCTGCATTTTCTGTGCCTGAGTCTTTGCATCATAATTCTTCTGTGCATTCTTGCATCATAATTAACAGTTACTGGAAAGATATTTTGGAAAATGTGGTTCCTTGTAATCACATTTAGAAACAAGTATATCTAAATAACAGTGTTCATTGAGGCACTCCTTTCTTGGGCAGCTATTATAACCCACTTTAAAACAAGCCCATTCCTCTCTCTTCTCACATTTTTTGGCTCTGAGCTTTGCTATTAATGACATAGAGAAAGCATTTCCAAGAGCAYTGTCATTATCTGGAGTTTTCTCACTGTGATGTGTTTGGTTGCTGACACTTGCAGGGAGGCTGGTACAGCCATTACCACTGGCACACTTTGCAGAAAGCCTCTCCCACACTGTCCTGGGAGGGGGCGGTGAGGACCTGCTTTAAATGTAGGATTTACAAGGCAAGGGGTTGCCATAAGTTTTGACTGATTTCTGTAGTTACTCTGAAGGCAGAGTACAATATTACTACTCTTTACAACACCTCTCTGGAGAGTGTGTTAAAAGATAAAGCTCCTAGCATGACATTCAGATACATTCAGAAAAAATAGTTTTAAAAAGACACATTGTTATATACCGTGCAGTCCTGCCTGAAATTTGTACACTGGTAATATTTGTTTATCTGCTAAATGAGATCATAGATACTTCATTCCTGTCTGACCACTGGAAAATATTTTGCAGTTGGTTTTATGCTTATGTCACATATAGAAACTCAAAAAATTTTGGCCAGCTTTCATGGGCTGTTTGCTGGAAGCCTGTTCACAAAGGACCTGTACAAGATGAAGTCCTTTTAACTCCCAGGAATACCTTAATGAATACTGTTGGCCCCCACCCAGGGTAAATTATCTATTAATAAGCAACATATATTTATAACTTGATCAACCATAACATCTTTTTATAGACTTCAGTAAAAAAAAAAAAATAAAGCAGGTAATGATCTGTATTAGCATCTGTGCAATAGTATACTCACAGAGAATTTTAGTTAGCATACAGGTTCCTATCAGGCCAGCAAGTCAGCAACAGCAGCAGATGGCTGCATTTGGGTTAAATGCTCTTTACAGTGTGGGGGGAAAAAGGGCAAAAGCCAACAGGTGCTGGAGAGCAGCAATGAGTTCCTCTTCCCCCTCACCTCCACTTCCCTGCAGAATTGAAACAATCACTTCAGTGATAACGAGAAGCAGGGTGCTCAGTTTTCATTCAAAAGTAGGAACCTTGGTGGTGGCTTTTGACTGTAGCATCAGCCTCATGGTTCCTGATGGGCTTTCAGCCTTGGGCCAAATCCTAAGGATGAAAGGAGCTGGATCCTAGCCCTGTTTTCCTGTGTAACACTGGCCCAGTCCCTAAACACTGCTTCAGCTCATACATCCCCATGCTAAAAAAAAAAAAAAAAAAAAAAAAAAAAAAAAAAACACAACAAAAAAAGCTGTTTAAGAGGAATGCAGAGGGGTTAAATTCATCAGCACTTTGAAGTGAACTTGCAGTACTAAGCACTAGTATTTTCACTGCAAAATGAGGCCTTTTGCTGGGAAGCATCAATGCAACAGGATCATCTACTGACAGACTTGTCAGCACTTTTAGGCAGGCTGGAGCATTAGAACACRCATTTGGCTGAACTGTTTAAACAGAATCTATTCCTTACCATAAATTTTCTGTGCTACTGTAACTACAGAAATTCTCCTTCAAAACCCAAACACGCCTACCTGATTTGCAAGTAGCACAAAGTAGTACTTTCTCTAAAATCTAGAGAATTATTGCTGATATTTCTGCCTGAGGAACCCACCTAATGATAATAACAACATGTTTTTCCACACCATGGCTTGATTTGGGCTGCACACATTTCCATTCCAGTGTCATTCACAGTTGTTTTTAACTTTAGCAAAAAGCAAGCTCTCATTTCAGCTAAGACCAGACGTATCAAATTCAACTAAAAAAAAGTGTTGGGGAGGGGAAAGGAAGGGCATTTTGGCTGGGGAGGAAAACGAGGAGAAGGGACTGTAAAAAGAGAAAAGTGCAGATTTGATTTTCTCTGAGATGTAGCACTATCTCCGCTGCTGCAGCAGCAGTAGCTAGCAGGCACAGCTTTGGGGACCTCGTTTCTTCACCCCTGGGTTTTCCATCTGTGCACGCTGCCGTGTGCCGGGAGGGAGGGGAGAGGTCGGGATGGCGCAGTGGCTGCACATGCCAGGAACCTCTTGGTACCCGGGCCCTGCCCAGTGAGCTCATGGGGCTCAGCTGGGCTCGCAGAGGTGGCACACACGCGGCGGRCACGAGTGTCACGGAAAGTCTGAGAGGGGCACTTGTTCCAGGGCTGCCCGCACAATGAAGAATCGGCTGCCGCCCCCTCTCACGCTCCCCAGGCGATGCCAAGGCGGGCGGCCGGCACATGAATAGCGGGTCTGTTCCAGAGGGGCTGTTCCAGAGGGGCTGTTCCAGAGGGGCTGTTCCAGCGGGTCTGTTCCAGAAGGGCTGTTCCAGAAGGGCTGTTCTAGCGGACCCGTTCCAGAGGGGCTGTTCCAGCGGGTCCGTTCCAGCGGGGCTGTCCCGACGCCGGGGCCAGCGCTCCGAGGCTCGGCAGCACAGCGCAGCGCGCTCCGGCCGCTCGGGGACACACCTGGGCGCACAGGGATGGCCTCGGACAGGGACAGCACCGATCCTCACGTGAGTCCTTCTTGGGGAAATACCTGTGGGAGGGGGAAGCGGGAGGGAAGAGCCCCAGTTTAGGGGAAATAGCCACCGCTTCTGTCGTTTCCTCCTCTGTTTTGGCTGAGATTTCCTCTGAAAACTCAGCTCTCTTTTTTTTCTTCTGCTCCCCTTTGAAGAAAAACCAGCGGCAGGATGTCTCCTGTGTGCTGCCAAGAGCAGTTACGAGCTTTTTTCCAAGAAAATAAGGGTAAGAAGACGGACATTACTAAAAAGATGCTTTYTGGGGAAGGAGGGGCAGCAGAGGAAGGGATTAGCCCTCAGCCCTCAGAAGGAGGCAACACATACTCTACAAGCTGCATCAGTCTGATCTGTCCCTCATCGCACAAAGCCTTTCTCTGTTTGGCAGAAAGTTCTCTCAATCTGGAGAGGAGAAAAAGAAATAAATACAGCAAAAACTGAGGGAGTGGAGAGGCCAAGGTTTCCTACTGTAGGGTTTATGGAGAAACAAAACTTCTTGGTGAAGCTCTTTCAGTTCTCTGTGTTCCTGTTCAGAGTGTTTGTGATTTTTAAGAGGGGTGTTTCTGGTGCGCAGTGTGCGTTCTCGGAAAGGGCAGCTACCCAAGGGTTTGGGAAAAAGAGACTCTTAGAATGAAATGGAACCAAAAGCCCATCAAAACTCCAGTTCAACTCCAGATCTGCACTTCAGACAACTGTGGAGAAGGGAACAATATGAAGCATTGCCTTGGGCACAGCTTCCAGCCCTGAGTAGGTGGCATCAGGGTCCAAATTTTGCAGCTGATTTTTCAGTCTCAAATGCTCTTAATCATCCTTAGACTTGGCATGGGGAAGTCTGTCTGGGGTCACAACTTTGTTTTCTTTCCCCAAACCTGCGGAATGTATCTCCAGTGAGATACAAGGTGCAGAGCAGCTTTTGAAGACCTGGGAGTAGCAATGCTCAATAAGAGACACAATTAGTGAGGGAGATACACAGGTGACTATGACAGTGCAAATGAACTTTATTAAGACTGGGAGAGATAAGTGTTAGTCTTTCCTAGAACTAGACAATAATGGGGAAAACATAGACATCATTAAGCCAGGAACTGATGGTAAAGAGAGGACAAGAAAAKTATGCTAAATAAAAAGACAAATTAACTCCCTGTATATTAAATCACTCCACTCAATGGAAAGTTTCAGGTCTATCATGAATTTAAAATCCAGGTGTAATAGATTTAAAAAATCATCYTCACTGATTAAAAATCCCATAAACTACTGAAAAATCTGGGGTTTAGAGTTTTCTCTTTCAACCCATCTTGATGTTAAATGAGTCAAAAGTGACCACCAGCATCTTTGGCCTTTCCAATACTCAAATAAGTAAGCCCAGAAGGCCAAAGGTTCCTTGAGTTGCAAACTGAGAAGAACATGCTCTCTGTTTCTAGAGCAGGGAGGTGCAGAGTGTGCAGCACTCCACAGACTGGCCCAGGAATGAGATTTCCTYTGTGACACTCAGGGGAAGCCAGCAGGCAGCACAGAACACCGGTGAATGCACGCAGACTCTGGCGTGCTTATGCTCAGGAAATACACAGTGCTAGGAGAGGGAGTGTTACCCACTGGTGTCATGGATAAAAGCCCTGAACCAAACAAATGTAGTTTAGTTCAGACTCCAGGATGCAGAAGCAGAAGCTGCAAATGGCCCAAGAACTCCTCTGGTTTCAGTCTGCTTTCTGAAAAGCCCCAGAGGAGCAGAGCTGACCCAGTGAGCACAGGGGCATGAGCTGGGAACACCACTCATGCGATTAACACATGAATAGCGAGCGCCTTTTCCAAGACTCATTTATCGAGGAACAAAGAAAGTTGTGGGAACAAGGAGTCTCATGTATACCTTTACTATCACATGTAATTTGACTGCAAGCCAACCACTTTATTCTATAAAGGCCCGAGTGAGCCTTCTTTGAGCTCTCCTGGCCAAGCAGCCTGAGTGCACGGCAGTGATTTCCCCTTGCACTGCMACAAGCCTCAAGGTTGCTTCTCAAAGCAGAGACCTTTTACCAGCAGCAGATCCTTGGTAAGTGATTGATATTGCACATAATAACCCTGTGGTATGGGAACGTTGATTTATGCCTTGGTAACTTCRATTTTATCTTAGTAACTTTGATGTTTTTTCTTGGTAACTTTTACTTGTGCCTTGGTAGTTTYGAATCATTGTTCAAATGATTGTGCTGTGTAATAACAGAGTGAAGCTTGCCATCAAACATTTAAAGCCACATTTTTACAACCTCATATTCAAATCACTTTCACAAATATCTTTGATGATGATTCCTGGAGTGATCTAAATCCAAGGTCATTTGTTCATGACGAATCAGTGTGGTTGGCAGAATCCAGAATCAGGATTCAGGATAAAGCTGAGACAAGCAGAGAGTCCTGTAAATGACAAGTGTGAGGTGAGGGGAGGAGTGGTCAGTGGCAGAGGAAAAAAAGTGTTTTTCAGTGGAAAGTACATTGAAAAGCCTCTTTTGAGTAGTGAATGCAGAGCAGGTATCTTCTTGGAAGTTTCCAGCCGTGGGTTTAGGAAGATCCCGGGGAATGACTCATTCCTCCTAAGAGAGCTCCTGGATGGAGGAGCAGCAACAGCCATCAAAGTTAACTAGCATACAATCCAGAAATGGGAATTTTTCTTTATAGACAGAGGGTCCTGTGTCTGAAGCAGTTGCACAGTACYTCCTAGCATTTCTTATACAACATTTACATGGACAGGCTAGGCAGGTAACTAAAATTAAAACAATGGCCCTTTGTCCTCACATAGGAGACAGCAGGAAAATCAAGATTTGAGAAGGCTCTCAGGAGAACTGATCAGTCCCCAATGTTTTTTGCTTATTCTGAAGCATGAACAGGAGCTCACTCAGCAAAACTGAAAGTGTCTGTAACAGGACTCCCTCATCCAGCATGTCATCAGCCTGTGGAATTTGCCATCTCCTGGGGCAGGTTAGAAGGTCAAATATTGGGGCGAGCAAACATCGAAAAGAGGTCGGGAGGTCCAGTAACAATATTTACAGTTMTGCAAGCTAAAAAAGGTACCTTCAAATTCCATAAGCCAATAGCAGGATAAAAATAAATATGCTTTTCAGTTCCCCACAGGCAGGGGCACAATTGCTGACCAGACTACAAGTGGTAGTGCTTTAGAGAAGTTAGACACCAGCTCTCTGTAAGTGGCACCTAGGACTGATTTGTAATAGCAAGAAGTATCTCCCATTAATCCACTTTGTCCCATACAAAAATTCTTTTGTTCTRTGTGTTTCTAAGGAGTCTGTTTTCCCATTCTGACTTCTAGGAAGACCAACAAAACCTCAAATGGTGCAGAGAGAGATATAAAAAGGAAATGGTGCTGAAATAGGAAAAAGGCACAAGACTGTGCAGCCTTACCTGATTTATACCAGCCAGTCAAGTGCTAAGAAAYTAAATAAAACTCGAATGAAAATATTTTCATCAAAAATATTAATTTACCTATTAAAAGATAAAACTTTCACATTATTTAATCTGAATGATGCATTTTTCTCCCCAGACAGTTCTATTTGTGGCTTCCAAGTGAAACTTTCACCTTCCTCTATTAAACACCTGCCACTGACATGAAACCAGGCAGRGAGCAGTGTCCTGGTGAGGTACAGCAGAGTACATCCTGAGATAGCTGGGACCTGAAAAATACATTTGGGATAGAAACAAGATCCCACCACCAATTTCCTTTTACTTCAGGAAACACAGGTTTATCAGTTAGAAGTATGGCTTTGATAGAAACACTCTGGCTGATTTGTCTGCACTTCTTTGTGGGATTGTCTCCCCAAACTCTCACCTCCAACCCTTCCAGGGATTTGCAGGAGGGAGAAGGGAGGAGGACAGTTCCTCTCAGCAGCCAAAGGCCCATTAAATCTGTTAAGCTGTGCACCTCAGCYGCTGCAGCTCATGATCTGGCATCTCAACACAACCCTGTTCCACTGGTGATTGAAGCCAGTGTCCCAGGCTTTGAATGGGAGCAACTGAGACATCGTCCCAGCAGTGCCAGCACAGCAGCAGGAACCAGGAACAGCCCTGCTGGAACTCACCCAGACTGCACAGCTAGGTCTGTTATCCCCAAATGGATACTGCAGAGCGAAGGCTGGRGCTGACACTAAACGGCCCCATGGCTTTATTAGATTTACATTTCTGWGTTTTCTAGCAGGGGTGTTATGTTCTGTACAAATGGATGCTTTAGGGATGTGTGCTGGATGAAATGTCATCCCTGTTCATGCTGCAGGAGAGGTTATATATTGTATGTTGTGTCTTTCTTTTTATAGTTTCTTACTCTTTGGATAAAAAAAAATTATAATCCTCTGGGATGAGAAGCAGAACTAATACCTCACCATTTAGGGAATCATTCATACTTCAAAAGTAATAAGAGTAAACAGCTAAAATAATCGTTCTGGAAAACAGACCCTACACTGAAAAYTTTTGGCAGGAGTTGCTTCATGAATACCTTGAATGGAAAATACATCTGTGAAAATAACGACAGGTTTACAAGTAACTTGCAGGGAAAAAAAGATTTCAAGTAATTGCATAGTTTACTTCCAGTGCTCAGTTTTTGACCAGAACTACAGCAGGCAGACTTTAAAAAGGCAGATAAATAGAGTTAGCTACAGGTCTAACTATGAGAACTTCTCCAAAATGCCCACATAAGAATTGGAAAGTCCCCCTGACCACAATAAATCCCACCTCTCACATCCCACTTTCAGTTTAAATCTGATAAGGGCATGCAGAGAGTGTGGTCACAGCTGGGCTAGACTTTCAGTTTTTTGGTATTTTGTGGCTTTAACTTGTGCCTCAAGGCTTGTAAGCACATCACMATGTGTTACAAGTTCCTGGTTTGGGCCTGTACTCACCCGCTCCTCCAGCAGCAGCCCGCTGTCCTCTCTGGTGCTCCGGGACCTCTCCTCTCCTTCAGCCATTCCCGGGATGGCGGCAGCAGCGCCACTTCTGCCGTGTCAGCCCTTCCCCTCAGCCCCAGCCCTCAGGGCACCCCTTCTCCTCAGCCCGAGCACTCAGGGCACCCCTTCCCCTCAGGGCACCCCTTCTCCTCAGGGCACCCCTTCCCCTCAGGGCACCCCTTCCCCTCAGGGCACCCCTTCCCCTCAGCCCGAGCCCTCAG
>CADDXX010001042.1:4551-48058 GCA_902810485.1 Alauda arvensis | reverse complement strand
CCCTCAGGGCACCCCTTCCCCTCAGGGCACCCCTTCCCCTCAGCCCGAGCCCTCAGGGCACCCCTTCTCCTCAGCCACAGCCCTCAGGGCACCCCTGCTCCTCAGCCCGAGCACTCAGGGCACCCCTTCTCCTCAGCCCCAGCCCTCAGGGCACCCCTTCCCCTCAGGGCACCCCTTCCCCTCAGCCCCAGCCCTCAGGGCACCGTCTCCTGCCGTGCAGCCGTTTCACACACCGAGGCACAGATACTCCTACCCACACTCGCACCTTGCAGATTCAAGTGCACGAGGAGTTATGGTTTCAGCGAGGAACCATAATCCTGGTTTTGGTGGTGACAACACAGCTCTCCTGGCTGGCCACGGTAAGCCACTGAGACGTSTTTGTGACTGGGAATCCTCTGCAATGTGAAATACCTGTTAAAACATACCCAAATTGTATTTTCCTATCTTTTGTCACCTTCATTGMAGCCTGTGCCTGAGAGCTGATGCATGCTTCTCTCTGTTTGCCYCCAGCTGACACAYACATACAGYATCTCCCCTCACTTCTACCACTGAAAATGGGCGCCTCCAGTCCAAGTCAGCATTTCTCAGCCCTTCCTGTACAATCTGTATTATTTTGCTGTGTTTCTCTTCTGAGAACCAAAAATGGGCAGTGCTTCAGGCATACAATAACCACACACAGAAGTGTGAGCTTCTCCAAGTACGAGAGGGTGAATGGGCATTTTCACTGCCATTTCCCTATGCCTGGCTTGTGAGCCAAGTGTTTATAAAACTGTCTGAGGAAAGGCAATACAAGAAATGAGCTCTACTACTGTAATCTAGACTGCCTCAGGTATGTAAACATGTAACAGAAACATCTGAATTGGACACCGGAATGATGGAAGGGCCCAAGTGCAGAGGCTGCAAGATGCACATCACCAGTTACCATACACCTTGACACACTCCTTTGAACTAGCCAAGCTATAATTCCTTGTCAAGTTACATGAATCAGATATATGACTCTGTAATTACAGCTGTATAAACCATTATACACAGGATCTTAGAACTTTCTATCCAAAATAACCCTTGGGGAAGAAATTTCTCATGAAGCTGCTTGGGTCAAGGTTCAGTGAGTGCTGGAAATGCTGGGGGAATCCTGTTGGCAGGTTTAGAGAAATGAGAACAAGAAAATGAGATAATGTTCTAGTTTGTGGCTTGTTCATGYTCTCTTGGGTTTTTTCTTTATTTTTCCCTAATATTTATGCATATTTGCAGGAGTTTTCTCTTTTGCAGTTACATAACTGAATAATATTCTGTGGGATTTAAAAGAAGGCCCAAATTCACCACAGACCTTGATTATATGAGAAAAATAACTGCTCCTACCAACCTAACGAGCCAAAGGGTGGCCAGCTATTCTACTGTAACCTATGTTTTACTGAAGGAGTATTTCTGCAGAAAATAACAGCACAGAAATATTCCCCGGGGATTTGTGTGAGAACCAAGTTCTTCTGTCCCTAGTTCTCCAAGAGAGGCATGAATATCAATGAATTTAATTTCACAATCTCCACATGGAGCAAGAGGTGTTTTCCTGCCTGTTTTACAGAGAATAAGTCAAGGCAGAGATGGTTAAATGACCACTGATATACCCAAGGGCACTCCAGTAGAAGGTGACAGGAG
Source organism: Alauda arvensis (assembly GCA_902810485.1). Lineage (NCBI taxonomy): Eukaryota > Metazoa > Chordata > Aves > Passeriformes > Alaudidae > Alauda > Alauda arvensis. The sequence continues at coordinate 46,405 of CADDXX010001042.1, read as the reverse complement.
GAGGAAGGAAAACTGAGCATCTCTGCATGAGTGAATTGCCACAGAGCAGCAGTATTCTTTGGTTTCATCTTTGTTCTCTCTGGTTAAATTCYTAATCTCCATCAATTCTTGAAGGGATTGTTGAAGATTTTTTTAGTCACCAGAGACCACTCTGCTACTTCACACAGTGTAAAGAAGGGCATTAACTGAAGCTGTCAATGAGACCACACATAATCCCTTCCCCTGCAGAATGTTAACTTCAACATCCATTGGAAACACATTTTGACACACTTTCAAAAGTCCAGGCACACAGCTGTGTCTGCAGCTCTTTCTTGCTGGAACTAGAGTCATTCACCACACTGGTGCAGGGCGAAACCCCAAAGCCAAAGTGAAACAAGCTGAAATATSTTAAACAGGAATTCTGACTCAGAATGACCATACAGGTTCTTGATGCAACTTTTCAACTTGAACTTTGCACCTCCTTCTGGCTGATTCAAGATGAAATGTTGCTGCATGTCCCTGTGTGATTTCAGGCTGTGGCCACACAGTTTTTGCTGACTGAAGCTGGAACAGGGAGGCTCATCCTTCCTCATGACCACCATCAATTATTTTGCWGCCCCAATGCAATGCTCAAAGTAATCACTCTATCAAGACTGTCTGGGCTAGGAAACCTCCATTACTGAGTGTCTAAGCTAACYCAGATCATTGTGAAAGAACTTGTTCAAGGAATATGTCTGAACAGRGACAGAAACAGCAGCTCCTTCACACAGGCCTTCATCTATCTTACTGCAATGGGATACCTGGTTGAATTCTTGAACATTTCTTAGCTGGTTATGTTAGCTAAAGATCTAGTTATTCTGTGATTATCAGAAGACAACAGATATACAATCTAGGTTCTTCTTCACTTAGTTGTAAAAAATAAGGCAAACAATTAATAGATATAAAATATGATAAAAACTACGTAACATTGGCACTTGGGGTTTTTCACATCTTTTGCCCATGCTGATACCTTGACTGGCAATGCCTATGATCAGRGAGACATCCAGCAAAGGATTGATAACCTACAAGAAACTATACTGTGCTGCTGTTTTCTTTTAACCTAAACAGATCTGAACTCCATCCTCACGTGCTAGATTCTTGGGAGCTGACTCTGGACCCAWTCCTTAGCCAGCCCCCATTTTTGGCATGTGGTTGTGAAAAAGTTGCTGAAGGGAGTTGTGTCAAAGGGCTTTTGCTTTGCTCCTCATGGCTCCACGTACAGWCTGAAGGAATCTGAAGCGCTCACGAAATGTGGTTTCCCCTCTGGTGTTTGCTGTTCAGCTGGCTCAGCAGCCCAACCATTTAAAACCATTGTGAGTGGATTTAGCACTTGTGAAATAATGCTGGCCTGTTCAGATCCAGAGAGGGATGGGCAAAGTCCACTGGGGCAATAAAAGCCCCTCTTTCCTCCTATGAGGAGCCAGGGTGCAGTGGAGTTTGAGGGAGAGAACGACTCACATCCACGTGCAGCTACACAGATATTGGGGCAAAGAGACACAGGCCAACCAAAATAAAAAAAACTAACGTGTTCAGAGGAAGGAGTAACTTCAGTACTCCAGAAGCAGAAAAAAACCAAACCAAACTGAAACAAAAAAAACCCACACCAAAACAAATACATCAAAACCTCACTAAGTAAGTATAGGGAGCAAATCATGAAGGAGAAGAGAAAAAAAGAGGAGCACAGCCCCAGAAGAGAGCTCCAGTGGGTGTGTTCCATAAAATCACAGACTAGGAATGCTAGTAAGCCAAATGGGGGGAACAGATACAGAGAACCGAGTCCCAGAGTCCCTGTCCCCAGAAACCAGAGAAGATGRAGTGCCCCATTTCCTCCTAATCTGAGCTGCTCTGTACAGCCAGAGGTGTGTTTTGTCCCTGAGCTGATCTAATGCCCATTATTCTGCTGAGACCATTAAAAATAAGAGATAATATGGACACTGTAGATCTGTATCCTTGTGCAGAGATTTGAACTCAGGACCAGCAACTCAAGAGCAGATGGCAGCAGGTCTCGGTGGCTACTGATTAGATTGGCTTTTGGTTATCCCTGTGGGGTTGAGGATTCATTTCCAAACCCCTCTGCCCTGCCTTCAGCCACGAGCCTCCAGCCACCACCCTGAGTCCCAAACAGGGCCAGCCTTGGGCTTTCCTGGGCCGTGGCAGAGCAGTGCCCTTGCAGGTCCCTCCCTGGAAGGGGAACAGGCCCCAGCTGCAGGCCAGCGTGGTGCTGAACTCAGGTGTTCAGGGCCAGGGTGGAGCAGGGCTGTCCCACAGTGCTTCCTCTTGCCTCACACACACTGCACAAACAGGGACATTATCTGTCCTGTGGGAGACCTGACTCAGACACTGGGTCACATGCAGGGAARGGTGTCCCTGTTGTCCCCAACAGCAAAGAACAGCTAAAAAATAAAAAGATGCATCAATTCTGTGGCTGAAAAAACATTCCTCTTCATTCTGATCCAAAAGCAATTTTTTTCTTCCTTTGTTCCCCTCCCTGTGTTTTCCTATCTGATGAGAACTTGTTTCTCAGCTAGGAGCCCGGTCAGGCTGTTATTGGTGTGCCCAATRTAATTTTTATGTTCCTCCCATTTTTTGTTTTACATATTATCAAATGACTTACAAAAGTAAAGTTCAGCCAACCAAACCTCAAAGGAGTTATGCAAGAGCAAGTAGCCCTGAGCTTTACCACAAGGCCTGAACATTAAAGAGGCACATCTGTGGATTGATAGATCTGTTTCTGGAGTACACTGTGGGTACACAGAGATGCAGATATGGCTGGTGGGTGCTGTTCCAGTGGCTATCCCTAAATCAGAAGACACTGTCTCCAGTCCTACTCGTGGCCTCTGAGAGCTGAGGGACGGGATCTGGCCGAGGAACTCCTCCAGCCGTATCAGTCAATTCCATGCAGATGAGACAATTCCATAGACATGATACATTTGTACCCTGCACACTGACAAAGTACTTCTCTCTTGTTATCATCTGCTCAGTGGGCGTAATTGTAAGGCTGATTCTGCAGAAATGAGAGCCACACTTGTGGGAAGTTTGTGTCAGGACCAGCCAAACACACAGGCTAAGAGAGGCTGTGATTTACTGATCACAATCTTTGCATGGGAAGATCTGTGGGCTTTAAAGGCCCTCCTTTTGGAGCATTGTGAAGGGCAGGTGGGACCCTGAGACTCCTCTTGGTTGGGCTGTAGATGATACTTTGGGGACCTAAAATTGTGGGAATGCTGTATCTGTTACAAAGCAGCATTCAGKGTGCCTTTTGCCCAAGGCACACGGGCTGTGTACACACTCAGTGCTAACATGTTGATACCTGTGAGCAGAGGGAAATTCACATGCTCTACTCGAGGGCTGCAGGAGCTGAGGTGCTGAGATGATGTAGGGAGGGCAGAGGATGGGTTGCAAGGYAAAAKGTCYTCAAAAGGCCCAAGAAAACAAAACTGTTTGGTGCCAGGGTCAAAAACTGGAGAGAACAATTACAATGATTTYACTAAATATTTATCTCCCTGTCAGRGAGGGATAAATATATATTAAAAGTCACTGGTCATGGTAGTCATATTAACATAAGTGCAAAAAAAWGTCTTTTTCCCACTTTCTCTGGTCATGCTAGCAGCACCACCAAACAGAGTATCAGGGTGCCCAAAGAGAATATAAGAAGGAATGAGTAAGAGAAAAAGAGGCAAACTGGCATTTCTTTTTGTTGGGTTTTGTTTAGGGTTTTTTTAAAGAAAAAAAAAAAAAAGACTGTAGTGAGTGCACAGAAAGGCACTACAAAACCCCAGGACTACTGCACAACATTTTGTCAGCAAAGCTGAGCTGCTCCAACAGGGGTGAGCTCTGCTGGAGGAGGCAGAAATCCAGAAGGGAAGGGTGTGATCAGGAGTGAATGAACTCTAGGGATAAACTCCTCAATCATTTCATGCTAGGTACTGGAAATGTTTCAGTGCACAACTAAATCTGGGAGCCAGTGTGAGCCATTTGTCTAAGGCCATGCCAAATAAAGACCACCACAAGTGCCCTTCAAACACAGTAATCCAGTGCCCAGCCTGTCCTTCGTGGTCCTGGGTTTTTCTTCCTCCTTCCTATCTCTTTCATCCCTCCTCAAACATTTAGGATTTCATTTGGACACAGCTTTTTGGCTATCCCCTTAYAAGAATCCAGCTTTGGTACCCAGTGCTTACTGAGTGAACCCCACTTGAAATCCAGGGCATTTGTTCTGCACCAGTGGTTCCCACTTCTGTCCCTTGGCTATCTTGAAGGGAGAAACTRCAGCATAAACACAAGGTACAGTGGGAAAGAATCACACAAAACCTCAGTTCCTGCAAAGTTTTGTTTACCCACTCCAAAAACTTAACATGTTCAGTGTCTGAATGTGAATGCTTTCTTCAGAACAAGACTGTGTTTGCAGAATCTGGGCATTCAATTGTCAGAGAAATGGTTATTCTGCTTTAATCTCCTCCCATTCCTATTCTGGCTCTGAGGTATTTGCTTCCCCAGTACAGTCTCCTAGGAAGGCCTCATTTGCTGCACCCCTTTCCAAAGGTCTCAAAGCAACGTCTACTCAGGAGAAGAACAATTGTCACTAAGGGGATTTGGGCCTCCCTTTAATTTCTGCCATGCTGTACTRTAGCTCCTCATTATAAAGTTAGCTCYTAAGGGTTCTTTGTCTCTGCAGGGTTGAAAGTTGCTGACTGAATGTCTGGGTCCAATTTTCCACCAGCCCTCCTTTAGCTGGCCATTCTCAGCTATGCAAAGTGTTTGCATAATGCTACAAGATCACACATCACACATCAATCTTATTTTACATTTTGAACCTGTTTCGCAAAGGGGTTAATGAGAAAACAAAACACAACCTGAATAATAAGTCACCAGAAAAAAACACTATCCTAATCCTTTAATATAGAGCCAGAACAGCAGTTCTTTTCACAGAGGGAAGAGGATGGACGTTTTTCTAATCTGAGAATGTAATTCCCAGGGACAGTGTATGAGAAAACAGAAGTAATCTACAGAACACCCAGGAACAGTTGTTGAAAGATTCCCAGGGTGTTACTTTTGGCAGGACATCAGGTTCCAATAAAACCCTCTGAAAACACGAGCCTAACAACAACAACAAAAATCATATTTTACACAGATGAAGTCTTTTACCTAAGGCTCAGTACAAATGATGAACAGGCTTCTTGAGGAGAGGTGAATAAAACCCCTGCTCCATAGATACTGACACTGATTTGGTGATGCAGAAAATAGCTTAGTGTGTACTGACTTTGGAGGGCACACAGAAAAGAGTTAACATGYATAGGCAAGCTTGGGAGCATTCTTTATGGTGAACTTAAATGGGCATTGTAATGTATTTTCTACTATTTTCAGTAAATCAACTCCTGACATTCCACATACACAATGTGAGCACACAAATCAAGGAACCAATGATTACACTGTGCAAATACACAGAGCACTTGGAGAGTTCATTCACAGCTACTTCACTATTATGTGAAATTCTGTGTACTCTGCTTCAATTCCTTCTTGGCATGCTCTTGTATGTTTTCTGAGACTAGTCTGGACTTTAGGTACGGATATAACCATATATAAGTGTATGAAAAATTACTGCCAGGAAGTGGGAGATTGCTGTAAGCTGTATGGGAGCTGCTAGAAGTTTTGGATGCAGACTTTCACTCTGCACTGTGAGCCCATCTCTGCAGGGGAGCCCTTCCACAGTGTGAAGCCCTTCAGTGAAAACCTGCAATTCTGCATCATTCTGGGCTACATAAGACTCTCAGCCTATATTTCAAATGCTGTACTGTGAAGATGTTGCTTGTGGTGTCACAGGGGCAAAACCTGCAGTGAAATACAGCTTCTGCTGCATCATTATCAGTTTTTATGGCTGAATTGGATCACACAGGACTTTTAGACATGAACATATCATCAAATGTTGCTGCCCTGACYGTACCTAAGGGACCTTAAGAGGACAACACATATTGAGAAAAGTGGTTCCCTTCCTCAGGGTCTCTCAGTTCATATTTCACATGAGGATTGGATCTTGCTCTTTATAGCCACTTTCAGAGTCAACATCACTGTTATTTCCCAGCACAGCACTCTCCTCAGAGAGCAAAAGCTGGTGAGTAGTCATGGTCTGTGCCTGGAGTACAGAGCCTGGAATTCCTACTCACTGCTTGCATGAAGGAAATCATGAGAAGCAAGTCATGTTTCCTCTGTGTCATAAGGGTAACAACAGCAGCGAGGAAGGTTTTGTCAAGACAGCYTCAGCAGTGAGTAACAGGCAGAAAGATTAGATATCAGGATGATCTAATAGCCTGCTGCTCCCAAAAGGGGGAAGCCCTGCTCCACTGCAGCCCATGACCCTTGGCTCCCTCCTTATCTCCTGCTCCCAGACACATCCCACCTTGCCCTTGYGCTGGAATTTGCCAAACCCTTCTCACAGACAGTCCAACTCATTAAAGCTGGAGAAAATAGTCTCTTTWAAACATTTTTTWWAATTAATTTTTTWAAATTTAGCTTCTCTTATTGAGCTGGATTGGGTCAGAACAGAATCTTAGGAAAGCAAAAGTGCAAGAGAGCACAAGACTCACAGCAGGAGCATTTGCTCTGGACTCTTATATCACCATAGCTACAAGGTGTAACCCTCAGAGTTGAACAGGAGATATTCTGTGGCTGCTAGTTTCACTTTTTCCTTATTGTTGACCAGAGCTCCTTTCTGGGATAATTCAGCCCAGTCAGGAAGCAGATTAGCAGAACAGTTGGTATAATTCAGAAGTTGTATCCAGCTGCAAACGTAGAAGACAGAATAATTCTGGCCTCTTGGAGCTGTATTATACAATACCACAGAAGAATGAGGAGGGGCAATTAGAATTGATGACACACGACTGGAATAGCTGTTATGGGTTGCACATACCATGAGGGCAAGGCCTCACAGCCTCTAGGAGCTGTGTAATGCTTTACTCACTATCAGATAGAGCCACATGGCTTCCCTGTGGCTTCAAACAGCACCTATCACTGAGCTAAAATACAGAGAAGCTCACCAAGCCCCGTGACTCACTGCAGCACTCAAGTCCATCTTCTCTGGCCACTTTTGCTTGCCCCAGACCTGGAGGGCACCTGTCAGAATCCTGACAGGACCTTCAGTACCAGCATTACTGGAGTGTTCTGCCTCCCTCCAAATGCACATGCACTTGTTTCTTTTGGCACTCAGTTCCCCTAGAGAGGTGACAGATGTGAAGCTGCTGTTACACAGGTTAAAAGTTTACAAATACAGCAGCTGCATTTGGAAGTTAAATTCTGAGAAAATGAACTGCTCCCATTTTCCCAGATTCTGCTTTTGAACAGCCCTACAGTTATGGTCAGACATTAGAGAGACTTTTGTAGTGCTAAAAGAATGTTTTGGAATTTCTTGTCCAGCTATCTGCCCTCAAAACTCAGCAGATGACTCCCTAGCATTCACCTCTATTTGTTACTGAACTAAAACTTTTACCCCCTCGGCTTCCTGTGAAGTTCCACTCTGTATCTCCTCAGAAGCAGGGCCTGTTCTAATGGGAAAGAACAAACAACGTGGGAAGCAACTCAGAATTCAGTTTTTCCAAAGCTGTTGTGCTAAGCTTCCCCTGAACTCGTGTGCACGTATTCCTGGAGGCATTTGCACACATAAATCACTGCTTGCTCACATCTGGCACACGCAGAGAGCACGGGCTTGGCACACTGTGCCATGTGCTGTGACTGCAGCCTGCTCTGCACACAGGCTTGAAGAAGTTCCTTTGCAATCAGGAGACACAAAACCTGAGTATTTTACTGATAGTCTTTATGTATCAGACTCACTGTTGCTGCCACTTCCTGACATGGTTTCTGCAGCCTTCACCCACGAGATTATTGAAAGAGGTGCTTTTCATTCATGGCAAGCAGAAAAGATGTTTCCACATCCCAGATGTTATTTGTTTACCTTGCTGTACCCMTAAGTGATCACAATTTGACCAAGCTTCAGTTTCAAGAGAAGCAGCTGTCTAAAGCAACAAACACATCTTCCCAGAGCACCCCATCCTGCCCAGGCTGAGAGCTCACTGCAGTCTCACAGAAGCTGCTCACTTGTTTGCTYGCACATTCAGCCCCAAATATAGAAGATATGGCCAGAGAAGTTCAAGCTAAAAATACCAATTGTGTGCCATACCTAGGTTATTTAACCACCTTGTACCAGGGTAAGTGCACATCAAGTGAATTTTTCAGAGTGGTTTGTGACAATTCCTTTGCAGTACAACATTGATCATATCTCTTTCAACCRTGATTTTATTCCCCTGCAAGTGGGTCACATTCCTTCTGGGTCCTAAACAACAGCTTTTGGGAAAGGAATATTGCTTTCACTCTCAACCTGGAAATTTCCAATCTGGTCAGAACTGCTTTGAGTTCTGCAAGTCCAGATCTGTACTCCTTTCATAATTTTCTACCATGGTAACAAAGAGGGCAGCACCATGTCTGGTCCCTCAAGCTCTGTACTTGTGCCAAAGATAACCAGTTATACTGGCATAATTAATTTTGATGCATTAATAGCACAACAGTTTTTGTCTTTACCAGCCAGGATATTTGCCAGGAGGACTTGGCAAACGTAATTTAAAAAATATTTTTCCTCTCCTAAGAGAGAGAACAATCCCTGATTTGAAAGAACAGGACAAGAATCCTCATTTAGGGATTAATCATCWCACTGTAGCTCCTGCAAGATTCACACTCCAGGCTCTGATTAAGTTATACACAATTGCTCTGGCTTACTAATTAAGAATAACATGGGTATTAGCCTTTCTTCTTTTAGGTTTTTAAATTGCTGATTTAAAACTTCTCTCAGYGTGAGAAGCATTGCTAAACATCTGAAGTGTAAAACAGCAAGGAYATTTGCATCTCCAGCCAAACCCACAGGGGCTGAAAAGACAGGCAAGATTTACATTCAGAACCTCTGCCTGTAACCTGGAGGACATCTGGAACTCTTCAACCTGCACTCTACGAGAAAGGGACTTCCCTCATGAGGGTACAGAGCAGATCCATATTTTGACTCTACTTGTTGTCACTGAGGGGGCCTGAGCTTGAAATTATCAGTTCTCTCCTATGACTTTTACATGAGACAAAGCAAGAAGTACTCCAGAGACAATGAAGCTGACACTTCCAAAGCCTTTCTTGCTCTTTCACTCGAGCTCCTGACAGGAATCCAGCTTTTCAGCTCATGAGGGTGTTCCCAACCATCCCGAGTCACACTCTATTGATTGTGAGTGGAAAATGGTTTCTCCATCTAAATTAAGGCAGGAAACCCCCCCCACCCTCCCTTTCTAATTCTAGAGCAGATTTCAATGAGCCCCACTGTTATCAGGACCAATAAGGATACTGTTATGGTAGGAAGGGTCAGTGTGCCACATGTGGACGTTAGTCTGGGCTTTGCAAGAGGAGTTTGGYAGTGCTGCTGAATGGCAGGGGTGATAACTCAGCCTGATGAAGGCAACAGTTCTTCTAATTACTTGCTATTAAGAAATATGTGATTAACTTGGACTTCAGTACTCTGTAGGGATTKGTTATTTTCCTGATTCCTTTGAGCCTGATTTGGTAGCAGTTTTGAATTATGAAATCTGATGCCAAATTTGATTTGGTTGCACCAATAGCCTTTCCCCCCAAAAAAGCTCCCTCTTTGTTCACTCCTTTATGCTACCAAGACTTGCTAATCTCTTTTTAACTGCAGAATTTCTTTCTAATACCAATAATAACACCCAGCAGCACACAAGATGACTGGCTGTCCCAAACCAAAGGTGCCAAGAACACCTGGCACCAGGGCAAACACGCAGAGATKTGAGTAAGGAGAGGGATGAGATGGATGAGGAGCCTGGAGGCAGTGGCACAGGGAAGCATGGGCACAGGGAGCACAGCTGCAGGGGCAGGCCTGGAGGCAGCCATTAGGCAAATAAGGCACATTCAGCCATGTCCCCATCATGAGGGGTTCCACAGGGAGCCACGTGAGCTGTTTCTGATTGACTTTGATGAAGGGATGCTGGAAGTAGATAGTTAAACCACTGGGACWTCCTCAAGAGGCAGTAAACATTCCCACTGGAATGATCTGCTCCTCYTGGGCCCTCAGTGTCAAGAAGCAACAGAGCCCTGACTGAAAACTCAGGATGATTGTGGTATGTGGGGTCCTGGGGGGAAGGGTGGTGGAGCAGCGTGTGCTTTACTCCTCAGCAATTTCCAAACACATCTGCAGGGTKTGCACATTGCATATCCTCCTGCCACAGCAGCTGAAATGGTCTGGGGGGTCTTTGGCATGGAAAGAAGTGAATAGAGTGAAAGCCATTTGTACTGGACACTACTATCAGATCTCATTGTGGTCTGTCTTTCTATGGGAGCCTGGATTTCCAAAGGAAGAGAATTGCCAGGATGGTCCTTTCTGTGCATTTTCCCAGGTAGCTGCAATAATTTCTTTCATATGGAGATGTCATTTCCACAAGGCAGTGCTTTCTCAGTTAGTTCAGGAATATATTCCTGATAGTGCAAACCTGCAAGCTGCCCAGGAAGCTTGTTCATTTAACTGTCAAATACATAGCTGAGGTAAGAAGCTCCATTTCCCCCTCCATTTCTAGGTGTACTCAGGGGATTAAATGCATTCTGAAAAGYACTGCTGCTCTGTTTGCAGCAGTAGCCATCCCTTACCCCAATGCAGCTGGAAAAGGCCCACTGCAGTGACTCTGCTGACATCCCAGTGACCTGACTATCCACAGGGACAGGGCAGTTTGATAGCAAGCCCTKCATTCTTCATTCCACAGACCCAGCTGCTCCACAGAGGCTGACATCATTTGACCACAAAATATAATGCTAACCACCAAGATTTTTGCCAAAATATAATTTGATAGCTCAACACATTAAAATTTCTTTTGGAATCAGTGTCCACTATATATGCTATTATTCACCACTGGCATGCATTCGATGTCTCTGTGCAATCATCCTGCAGTCTTTTTTCCACGGATGTATTTGCCAAGATGAAAAACAAGGAAAAATGTAAACCATTTTCAGTGTGTTTCCAACTTTTGGACTAAGTTTTCTGAACCACATTGTTGAGTTGTGATCTAAATTAATGACTRTTCTCCTAAGCAGCTGCTATTCAAACAGCTAGTCTCCATTTGCTTTTTTGACTGCAATCTGTAAACCCTTGAACAATAATAACAAATATTATCAGGTGGGCTTACACATGTGGACAATCTGAGTTCATTAGCAAGCAGGTCATAAGGGAAGTTACTTCTTCMCCCATAGTCTGGAGTGATTTGATACTCTTTTTGGGAATGAAGAGTTCTCTTTATACAAAAAAAGTCCATCTTTCCAAATACTTGCTGGTGTTGCTGCTGCCAATATGACAACTGTGACATATGAACATTTCACAGGAAATTTGGAGGCTTTTTGGGTTTGTATTTTTTTYCCCTCAGGCAGCTCAGAGTCCTGAAAGAGCTGCTGCTGAAATATTGAACAAGTGTTGTTAACATCTTCTTCCAGCAATATAACAGCTCAAATATAACTTTTAGTCAGAATAAAATCTTGATMTGGAATAGCTTTTCCCTGGAAAATGTTCAAATGAATCTTTTTGAAACTGCGTTGAGAATACTAAATTTTGTGGAAGTTTTCCATCTAAATGTTTCAGAATGAAACATTTAATCTTTTCCCTTTGAAATAGCTCTTTATTGTGTATTTGATTGACCTGGTATTTTATGCTACAAAACACTTAAAATATTTTTAGAGTAGTTGAAACATTTTCTCTCAACAARATACAGGATATTTTTCCCCTTTAAYWTTTCTTTCCCAGATAATATTGAAGCATTTATCATCATCCTTGCAGATCAGAACACAGTCAAGGGGATGTAACCAAGAAATGAGTGTGTGTTACYCTCTCTCCTCTGGATCCAAGCCACACAAGGCCTGGATCAGTTAGAGCTTTGTGCTGAAAGCTTGGCTGCTCACCTCAGGCTGCAGGGACTCAGCATCAGCCTTGGACATTCCCTGGTTTAGGTTCAGTGTCAAGGCATTGGCTGTCACTGCAGTCTCCACACTCCCTGCATTCTGCAGTKCCTGTGCTGTAAGAACCACTGAGTGTGTGGTCTCAGTGAACACAGAGCAAATTCCAAACTCTCTAGCAAGATACCTTGAGCAAACACTTTGTGCCTATAATACATCATTAATAAAGTAGAGGAGTTCTGACTTTATGAGGCTGCTGTGTGGAGGACTGAGATTGTCTGCTTAAAACATCTCCCTTTCTTGATCTTGAGAGACAGAGGAAGATTAAACACAGTTATCTACTTTGTAATTATTGATTATATGTGACTGTTGGTTGAGATGCAGGCTATTTCCAGATGAACAATTTTACCARCACTACAAGAAATCCAGTGATGGTTGCTTGTGTCATTGAGGTTGTAAACACCAGCAAGGGTTGGGTATTTACCAGCTACAGCCAGCTACTGCCCACACTGTTCCAGCACACAGCACACCATCAGCCCCTTTCTAACCTGCTATCAAAAGCTTTACCTCTTCAAAGAATCACAGAATGGATAGAGCTGGAATCCCCCTGCCACGGGCAGAGACTCATTCCACTAGACCAGCTCATACCTGGCCTTGAACATTTCCAGGCATGGGGAGTCCACAAACCCTCTGGGCAACTGTTCCAGAGCCTCACCACCTCTATAGTAGAGAATTTCTCCCTAGTATCTACTATAAACCTGCTCCCTTCAGCTTAGGGCCCTTCTCCCTTGTCCTATTCCTGCATGCCCTTGGAAAATGCCCTTCTCCCACTCTCTCACAGGCCCCTTTCAGGTGCAGGAAAGTGCCCCAAGGCTTACCCAGAGCCTTCTCCAGGCTGAACAACCCCAACTCTCTCAACTGTTTGCACAGGAGAGGAGCTCCAGCCCTGGGATGAACTCAGTGGCCTCTGGATTGTTCCACCAGGTCAGCACCTTTCCTGGATGCCCTGGGGGGCTCCCACGGGAGCAGGGGTGCACAGCTCTGGCTGCAGTGCAGAGGAGTGCAGCACAGGATTTGGCTCACACAGTGGCTGTGCCTGTGCTCCTCCCAGCCATCTCTGCAGGTGTGTGCCATGCACAGTGTGGCAGGGCAGCACAGCAGGCAGCTGGGTGCTGTTGAAGTAACCAGGACAGGAAAAGGCAAATCCAGCAGGTCCTTCAGGTGTTCAATCCCCACCCAGCTTATCCCAACAGTGGTGTGAGTTCAGTTCCACAGCCTTTTCAAAGACACAAACCCAATGAAGTTTGGCAGAGTCCTGCTCATCCCYCATTTACATCTTTGGGATTTCACTGTAGCCAGGTGAATCCATTCAAYAAAAGAAACTTTTGATGTCAGGACACAACCAGATCTGAATGATGTACTGCCTTTACTGTCTATTTAACTCTACAATTTATTGTCTTTGAAAGCCATGCTAGATTATTTATGGAGAGGAAACTAATAAAAGATACAGATATATGGCAGAGATTTTAGAATGTTCTCTGGCAGGGAGCTACACAGAAGCAGAAAAGTCACTGCGGGGAAAATGCAGCTTCTCTAAAAAAATATATCCCCTATTAACAGAAATTCACTTTGTCATCATCACATGGCAAGGTCCTTCTAAACACCCTTGATTCTGGAATCTCTTAAATTTACACTTTACATCAACATCCTGATCCCACAGATCTGTCTGAACAAAGATGACATACTRTTACTTGATGAAACGGAAGAATTGACTAAGTCTAACTTTATCTGTAGTGAAATAGATCAGTGGAATTGCTGCTACATCAGCAGCAAAGCTGACTCAAGTTTACCRGTGTACAGCAATACATTTCAAAAGTTTAGCAAGAGAAACAGATACTTGGGAGTCCTTGGGGATCACTGAATTATTCAGTGTTGCCTTCTGAGTAAGGCTGATGCTGCAACACTTGGCTGCTTCTGYACCAAATCCAGTAACTGGTATTTGACTGGAGTGTATGAAGGTGTCACATCTTGATTTAAAGATTTCAGGAGATGGAGAATTTACCCCCTCTCTTGGCAAGTTATCTCCCTGACTCCATTTTCGATTTAAACTTAACCTCAATTCAGCTTCCTGTTAGAGAGCAGTTTGTATGCATTCTCCAGCAATATTTAAAAGTTGCTTTAGTACCTGATACTAATTAAATCTGAATTAATATTTCTTTTAAGCAGGACAGCTGCATCTCTTTCAGTTTCCCACTGCAAGGCATTTTATAGCAGCTTCATAATTTGTATGGTTTTTATTTTCTGTGCACTCTCCAGATTTTTCAGGTTTCTCAGCTGTGAGCAAGTTTCTCATGTATTGTGATATTAAACAAATTAATCTTATGAGCACAGCTCTGCTGTCATCACTGTAGAACTGCCATGTCCCACAGCAAGCTCATGTTCAGTGCTATTTCCATTAGGATCCTTAAACCCATTTCTGAAACTGTCTTCCCCTTGGATGGYTCTTAATGCTCATAAGCTGTATTTCACTTGTGTTGTACCTAGGAATCATTAGAAAGACTAGATATGGAAAATAGTTAGAGTAACCCTAATTGTTTCATGCCATATCAATATAAACTGGCCTGGCAAAATTACCTGGCACATGGCCACGTTGATGAGAATCAAGTTACTTGTTCCCACTGGCTCAGCTGAGGCTGGTGTCACTTTGTGACACACAAAGCAAAATGATCCCCTCCTGCCCTCCCTATCTCCACAAAGACATATGAACAGATTTTTGCTAAATAGCATTAGTTTCACTTGSCCTCTGAGCCACATTTGCAGCCTCCTGGCCCTCATGGCCTCTGTCACAGGCTGCCTCTCACAGATTCTATTTGCAGGCCTGCAAGGCTCCTTTATAGCACTCATTTCAAGCCATCTTTGGGCTCACAACGACACAGATAAAAATACTGAGCTGCCTCAGCAGCAGTCAACACGTCAGTCCYAGTGTGGATGGTTCCAGCACTCACCATCGCTGCCAAAGCTGCAGCACCAACTAATCCTGGCCCACAGAGCCCATCTCTGGGGCTCAGTGAGGGCTGCAGAGGGCAATACATCTGACATGCTATCATTTAACACAAGATTTACCAACAATAATTACTGAAACAAAAAAGTAATGCCCCAAAAGCCAAGCCTCACGTTACACTGGGCACAATATTGTCTATTCCCTTTGCTGCTCTGCCAGCTGAATCCCCTGGCAAACCTCTCCCTGTTTGCCCTCTGCTATCAAAGCTGAGCCAGGCTTACCGAGGTCATCTTGTTTTGCCTCTCTCTGTGGTAACTCTCCTCTAGACTCAAAGGTTTGCTAATTGCTCAAAGACTTTGTGAAAGTGAGCAAGAGAAAGCCGTGCCCCCCACACAGCTCCTTTGCTTATCTGGTGCTGTTTAGGCATGCTGGGGTTTATTTTTTCATTCTTTATGGCTGCTGGTTTTCATCTTTCATGGCTCTTTGTGAGGCTGGAAAGTATTTCTGCATTCCCCTGATGCTTGATTACATCACTCCAGTTCTCTTTTAAACACAAAAGAGAACTGCTGAGTATTTCTGATGTTCCTGAATCACTGAGACTTTCACCATCTTCTGCTAAGCAAGTGAGCCATACTATTCTTACAGATTATTGTATTGCTGTTACCATTTCAAATGCCTTACTGTCCTAAGGCTGCAAGGTAGAGGTTTCTTTTGCACCCTTTCCCCTTATATTTCCACAGGCTCTACTTTACATAATTGCTGCCTCCTTCCTCTTCTCCTCTTCCCCATTTATCTGATATATTTTTAATAGCTGCCTTGACTTCCYCACTTAATAAGGAGGTGCCGCTAACCAAAGATGTCCTTGCTCATGATTATGAAATTGTGGTTTTTAGTCCTCTAGTAAAGTTTCCTAGAATAATTTCCAGTTTCATTCACATTTTCCTGTCCTGATCTCACAATGTCTTTGTGAGCTTCTCTTCCCAAACACATCCATTCATCATTTTCTTGGTGGCCTTGTGACAGAGGCCGWGGGGAGCATCACACACARGAACAGACAGAGATGGAGAAAACTGACTGGAAAGTAAATCTTGTGTCTTCCCTTAGACAAGGTAGGAGATGGAAAGTTCCTCATTTCCTTAACAAGGAAAATGAGATTACTTTCAATGTYTTTTCAGAATATGCTGGACTAAGGTTCTTGTTCTCATTTAGCCTAATTACAGAGTCAGTACCAGGAATTACTAAGCTTACACAGACAGTCTCTTTTCTAGGAATTAACCAGCCCTACTCAGTTTGAAAATTATTGGAAATATGTTTTAGGTATTATTACCTAGGAAAAGAGAGGCTACTGGGAAAATGAGATGAAAAAGTCTAGAAGTTTAAATAAGCACTAAAATACCAAGTACTGACTTACTCATTCCTATTTAACTTTCCAGAAGCTTGTGCTTTATTAACAGCAGTGCTAATTAAATGTGCTGTTAGTTCAGCTGTGTTGCACTTGGGAGTCCTGAGGGAAAACACTGAGGCATAGCATTAGCTTCCCAGATTTTTAGGAGTGCCTTGGTGAAAGATGGAAAATGGGAAGTGTCCCCTAAAAACTGAGAACAGAGGAATGGAGTTGGCTCACTGGTGCTCCTCCTTCCTGTTACTGTTAATTTGAGAATTATAAGGAAGCAAAGGACAGTGTACGTGATGATGCAGGAGTTTACCAGAACTGGAAGTGTTAATGATTACGAAATGAGACTCTTGATTGAGCAAAAATGTGGTAGGAATATAAAGCCACTTCTTGGTAGGTTTTTTGTGGTTGGTTGGTTGTTTTTGGGTGGGGTTTGTTTTTGTTTATTTTTGGGGGTTTTGTTTTGTTTTTGTTTGAGGGCAAGCATAACACACAACAAAAGAAGCACCCAGATGTGCATAAGCAGAACTCCTAAAGATCTTTTCTGGTTTTCTTTTCTGGGTGCTGGGGATTTTTTGTYTGGTTGTTTTTTTCCCTCMTTAAATGAAGTTGTCTGCAATAGCWTGAGGAAAGAGGAAGAAAGGAAGAGAACTTTTGGGAAAATGGTCTTCCTAATAAACATAGAAACTTTGCTCCAACATTACAGCWATTTAATGCAGCTATCTGTGGGGAAATAACATAGTGCACAAACCAGGTAAAGATGGCTAGTAGCCAGGAAAAATTAGAAACACAGCAGAAGGATTCAGGGGTTTGGGTATGCAGTAAACATGGCTCTGGCAGGAGAAAAATGACAATTGTCAGCCTCAGGAAAAGGCTTCCTCATCCCAGGCGTGCTGCTGTTACTTCTGGCCAGAGAACTGATGCAAGGGCTGAGGTTTGTGTTTCATGTATAATGCAACGGGAGAAGCAATTCCAGTGCAGGAATAAAAAACTTGATTGTTCTCCATCAGCCTCAGCCTCCTTTCTTAGCTCATGTTAAAGTTTTAAGTCTCTTTCCAGACTAAAATAACACCCACACAGTCCTAYCCCCTCTGGAGCTCACTGCAGTTATCTTGGAAACACGACGATGAAATGATACTGCAACTATTCCTCAGCTGTGGTGAAACCAAGGAAGTTTTATGGGAAAAAAAAAAAAAGGTTTAACTGGGGCAGAGAACAGAACTAGCTACTAAATATTTTACTGCAGAAAGAGATCTGGAACATACACAGTTTGGTGCAGCAGATTTGGTTTTCTGTGCTATTGGCAATTCTTTTTTAAAAATTAGGTCACTTTTCCAGRGAAACCTTGGTAACTGGCTTATGTGGAGATTATACACTGCAGCTTGGAAGAGAAGTGCTTTTTAACAGTAGCATCTCCCATCCTATGTCTATTGTTTTTCAGCAGACAACAGAAGATTTGTCAAAGTGGAGTGGCTGTATTTAGTCTCATGCTTACAYGTCTCTACAGCTGAATGCTAAATTAGAGCTGTCACATTGTCATAATTCTCTAAGYTTAGCTGTTTTGGGTTTTTTTTTCTACTCAATATTCCTTTACACATTCCTGCAAATTATGGGAAAATTTACTTTGAACATAACTATTTGACTTTTTTCTGGGAAAGACTGTCTTCTACTTCAGAAATATAAATCTAGAGTTAGAGAGATGCAGATATATCTATGCAAAGCCTATGTATTGGTCCTTATAAAGCAGAAAACCAGAGCAGGTTCTGTGGCTGACTGTAGAACACTTGTTTTGTACCCAGTCTGATACAGATTTATCCTKACTTAACCTTTGACATCCATCTCTAAAACACACCTCTGACATCTCTAATTAAAAACTAACTCTCTCCAATGATGGTCAAGCGTGTCAGTAAGTTGCTCAGAGAGGTTTTGGGGACTCCACCCATTTAACAAYTTAAATGTCAGTGAGATGACCCTGAGGAACTTCAGTATCTCCCTGCTTGGCCGAGTTCTGAGCAGAGGGTTGGGCCTGATGGCCTCCAAGGGCGAGTGCTTGCTTTAACAGCAGGAACAGCAGTGAATCASCCCTCCACCAAGCTCCACTGCCTAGGGTGAGGTGGGATCAGGCACTCTGCATGCCCTGCTGCAKGTGCCCAGAGTGACCCTGAAGCTTGGCAAGGTCAGGACTGACAGCACAAGTGCAGGGAGAGCTCATGTGGAAGGCAGTGCTGATGGAGGCTCTGAAAGCTTCAAATCTGCGTGCTGCTGCTCAGAGGGGAGGCCTGCTCTTCCATGAGACTGGCCACAGAGGCAGCCTCCCCTTGACAGAAATCCTGTTCTTGACTATGTGAAATAATTATGAGATGAATATGAATTGAAAGTGCACTTCCTCTTGACCTACTTCCCAGGCAGAGAAGCACAGCTTGATGCCCTCCTGTTTGGAGAGGTAAAATTATCTCTGCATTCCCTGGGCTCCACACAAGCCTCTATTGTTTGGTACCAAGCACATGGCTCATTATCGTGCCTACCACGCAGTCTCTCATAATGATTTCCTTCCCTCTCCTGTCAACACCCAGCTGACTAACCAGACTGGTTTCTGGGCACAGAAGTGGCCCTGTTTACCCCATCAATAAACACACCTCTTTTTTGTTTGTCCTGTGAAGGTAAACATGCACAATGGCAGTGCACAGCCTTGGCAAAGTGGCTGCTTATTCTGAGGTGCTCCAGGACTGCAGGCATCAGGGTCCTTCCTTGTCCAGGGAACACACCTCACCTACTCACCAGGCTGGGGGATGCACCTTTGTACCACAAAATCAGTGCCATGTTCCATTAATGGAGTCTGGCTGGGCCCTCCCTGSAGAAATCCTGCAGCAGCTCAAGGGTCAGAGCAGGACAGTGGTGCCAATTCTGTGACAAGCTCCTGGCATGAGGGATGTGAGCTCCAGAAATAGAGCTTTTGACACATGGGCCTTCCTGGCTCTTCAGAGGGGTCTGTGGCTCTCACTCAGGTCTCTAAGTACAGAGGATGCTCCAGCACAGCTCTTGCTGGCATTTCAAAGCCATCAGCTGTTCTGGCACTGCATGGGTCTTTCATCAAAAAAACTGTTTGAAAGGGGAGAAGCTGCTGGGATTTTCTGCCCTGGATACACTTCCCAAGAAAAAAAAAATCAGTTCATGTGGGTTTTTAGGTATTTATAACTGATGTCTTGCTATACCAAGTTGTTCTAGAAGCATTAGAGAGCAAGGGGTCACTAAATTATTTTTTAGTTAATCCATAACCTGAATAAACCATATGGAGAGAAGTGATAGGATGGTGCATAAATGGCCACAACAAAATTCCAATTTCCCAGGCTCAGGTCTGTAGGCCACAGTGAGGAAAACTTCTGCTAGGAAAGAGTCTGATCATGGGTTGTGTTTTTTTCACACGTACATGACACCAGAGATAATAGCTTTTTCTGCAAACTTCAGCCAGGATGRATTTGAATGAGGCACATGAATCACCTGCCAAACCCTGCAGTGCGTCAGTGATAAGAGAACACAAATTCAGGAGTGCAGGTGCCACATCAGCAGCTGGAGTGGAGCTGACAGCACAGCCACAGACAATGACCACTCCTGAATTCCTSCCTGGTCAGGGCTGGAATGCTTCTTCTCACTTTCCACATTAAGATGTGACACAGCTGAGTGATGTGACAGATCTGGATGTCCATCTGAGCTCTCCTGCCYTGTCAGCAGGGATAATTTCATTCTATTTGGGCATCCACAGTTGCTGCTGTAATCTCAGACATCACTAACTCATCTSACAACAACCAGGTGTGTCCAATAACCAAGTGCAGTTCTAGATTTATCTTATCTCAGGGGGTGTGTGCATGTGGTGTTGGTTTTGGGGGGATTTTTTTCCCCTCCAGTGTAGGGATGTAACATTCTTCCTCCTGAAGACAATTCTCTTATCAACAAGRGTACTGAACAGGGAAACTCCTTGTTTGAGATTAATTCAAGGAAACTGATTCAAAGGCATTGTTTTGGTTGTCAAAGCAAGCACAGCTTCAGCTGAACTGGGCTCTGATTCTCTTAATTCATTTTTACAGTCTAATTAAACTAATCTTAATTAATTAATTACACTAGAGAAGATTGCCTCAAATCCACACAAGTGCTGAGAGCGTGCCAAAGCCAATAGGAGTTGTTAATCACAGCCTTGGCCAGGCAGCCACMGCCCAGGGCTGCCCAGGGCTCTGTGTGCCCCACAGCTGCCAGCAGAGCACAGCTGCCCGTGGGTCAGGACACACCAAACAGCTCCTGCCCCACACAACTGCAAAAGGCCATCCCACTGCCAYGTGCTTAAATGCTGCTGTGGCTTCCCCAGTGCAAAGCACTTCCTGTGACACTTCACAAATGTCAGCATAATGAAGCTTGGAGTTGATTTCCAGCCACCAAGTGACTGGTAAGGCCTCAGACAGTATCATTTTTCAGAGAGCAGTATTTTCCTGCACTGTGGCCTAGAACAGCTGCCTGAGCAAGGCATTGTGGCTGAGGAGTTCCCTCTGGTTATTCCAGAACTTCCAGCCCTGTCAGGCTCATTAAAGGGATCAACCTTTGCCCTGATGATTAGGAGAAATTACTGTTAATTGTGAAGTGGGAGATTTATAACTCAGTTTTTGCTTCCATGAGTCTGGAATGCTGGAAGGGTATGAGCAGCAAGGTGTGATGTCCTGCTGCTGAGCTCAGGGACAAASCCACCCAGGACAGCCTGGCTCCCCTGGCCAGGCAGGAGCAGCCTCCCCATCTTCCTCCCCTCCCCTCTGCTTGCAAAGCTTCTCACAGGCACAGCTTCAGCCACAGGAGCTCCCTCAGTMACCYGGGAATGCTCACTAACTCATTTCTRYTAAAAATCTAGAGAGCCCTCCACACTGCTGGAGGCATCAAACCCCATTTCCTGGCTCACTTAAACCATCTAMTCTTGAGATGTGGTACCCTAAGCTTTTTGTCTGTGACCTGGGGTAGAAAGTGATGGTGGGGGTTCCTTTTCCTGCCAGATCCTGCACAAGCACACCTTCACCCTTTACGGCTCTACAGGATCACTTCTGTCACAGCACAGTGCTCTAAATCATTGCTTTAAAAACTGAAACAGAGAATGAAGTTTATGCTTGCTTGCATTCTCTGCTCTMTCAGCAAGTGAAGTTGCACAGAATYTATATCAAGGCCGATTTTATTTCTAAACCACTCTCTAATCCAATCTTTAATATTCCTTTTACATAAAACTGAACAGCCACAGCATCAGCTGCATGAGAATCTGAGCCCAAAACATATAAACCTCTCCARGCCCTACTGCAGTGTCCTCTGGCATTGCAGGAAAGAAAAACTGAAGACTTCAGGGGGCTAAAATTGACATTCAGCACATGCAGTGGTAAAGCAGGAGAGACACTTTTAACTGAGGAGAAATTTTATGGGAAGGRTGTGTGTCACGTGGTTTGCATCCAATATTCAGAAGAACATAATCTAGGGCTACAACAACCATTAAAATTATATCCCATTTAATAAGGGCCAGCTTTACATGCATGATAAACTTCTGAAGTAGCTCTTTTTACAGTTCCCCTCCCCAGCTTTTTTGTAAACGTTATTCACTGTTACCTTCCTGTCACAACTTAGTCCAGGGTCTTGTGTATTACTTAAAATGCAATGCAAAAGCATAAAATTAAAACAAAATTTAAATTTAATAGCTAATTAGTGGAAGAAAGATGAGAGAGAGAGAACTCTACAGTTGCTGCATTTCTTTTACTGTATGGAYACTTCAGTGAGTTCCATTACCATCTTTGAAGACCAAAGAATGATGATTTCTGAACTCTTTGCCCTTAGACTTCAGTCCTGGCTGTGCAGCTGCTCAGAGAAGTTTCCAAATTATTCAGTGCACTTTTGCAATACCTCCTAACCTAGAATGCCTGTCTAGAAGGCATATAACCCTTTTTAGTCATAGTTATATCCAAATCCATAATCCACTGGAAAAASCATTGCTAGTGTATTAGCAGAGGCACAGGATAACAAAGTATCTTAATGGAGATGCTTTCAGGGCCACACTTCTGGAGTGTAATTTAATTTAACAYTGTGAACTTGGGCTGAGATGGACAAAGATAAATGCTTTAATTGCTTAACTTCCACTGAACTCGGAGAAGACAGACAGGGAAGTCCCAGTACCATTTTTCCAAAGTGGGAGATATTACTGCCCACCAGCTGTTTCACTTCTGATCTCTGCCCAGCAGTAATTCACAATTTATGTTTAAAGYACTGATCTACCAATGACCATTTTATAACCCATTAAATCACTGCCCTGAACTTAGCATGCCTAACTCTTACAGCACCATCAAGCTGGAGGATGGGAAGGAAAAGCAAAAACAATCTGATCCTATGAATCCTTCTGTCAATATAGCAAGCTATAAACCCAAACAACAGAAYGACCCCACCCTTGAAAGGGCTCCAGGAAGACAATGGGAAGCCAAACTTAATATTTTTAATTACCAAGGAAAACCTTCCATTCTGTCATTCTATAACCACCTAAAACCTCCCCCATGAGCTTTACTGTACTGTGTCCTAAGGCAGGGCCTTGGCCCAGCTTCCAAATTATTAAACTCTTATAAAGCAACACAGCACTGCATCCCCTAATTTCACATTTTCCTTCTGTGTGCATGTTGTGCTCATCCTTCCTTTGCTCTGAACATAAGGAGGGCTCCTTGGTGATCCTGTGAACAGTTAATGTGCCTCATCCAACCATTTATCTCATTAAATCATTCCCCCCAATTGCTTTTTGTTTAAGCTTAATCGTCTGTTCTCACCTCAGTTTTACAAACTAGAAGCCTTTTTTCCCTTTTTGTGTGTGCCTTTTGATGTGAGGGAATTCCATCCCAGGGTTTTGTCTGCTTTAGGTTTCTGTCTCATATGGCCAAAAATACAGGTTCTGGCACAAAAGCCCAYCTGGATTTTCCTGTTGGTTCAGAGTCACATCACTCCAGTTAAGAGCAGCAAGACTGCAGAGAAACCTGAGCATTTCCTGTGCACAATCATCCCCAAAACAACATCTGTGTCCCCCAAACAAACAACACTGAATGTACCAATGAAAGAAGGAAGAGACAGAGTGGGGGATTTTTTGGTTCCAGCAGTGAGCAAGGACTCAGGAAGCTGCAGTCTGAAGGAAGGGAGGTAGTGCTGCATGTGCCCCAAAATCCCATCTGGATCAGATTCTGGGTTACTTCTGTTGCAGGCTGCCTGTGTGCTCYTCAGCAAGTCTGTGCCTGCCACAGCAGTACACCCATGGTGTGATGAGGTGTCTGGGTGMCACTTGACTCTAAAATAGAAGCATCCCCTCCTTGTGGGACATATCCCTGCCTCTGCAACTGTGGTGACTCCCTGACCTGAACTACAGTGACAATTCCTCCTGAGAGCTGAGAGGAGCAAAGAGCCATTGTACTGCCACTTYACCTGCTCACAGGCTCAGAGGGACAAAAGCTCAGCCTCAGCTGCTTAGAAGGGAACACCTCGATGTCTCTAAGGCATTTCACAGAGTGATTTCCATTGCTGTGTAACCCTGACCCTGCAAAGGTTCCCCAGCAGACTGGCAGACCCCTTCAGAGCTACCACTCACAGCTCCAAGAGCTGCCTTGCAGGGATGAGCTCTCTCTTCTGAGCCACCTTTTGAGAGTGCCCAAGAAGGACAGAGGCTGTCTCTGTGGCAGTGTCCTTGGTCCCTCCCTCTCCATGGCCTGGTGGTGTGTGTGTACACGAGAGACCAGAGCCCCTGAGTCCCACTGCTCATGGAGGCAGTGCCATCAGCYCTGCCAAAACCCTCAGCCCTGTTCTTCCCTCTTCCCACCTGGATTCACACAGCTTCCTTCCTCTGCAGAGCACTCAGAGGGTGGCCAGGGCCATGGGAAGCTCAAAAAGTGCAGATGAACCTGAGCTCCAGTGCCTGGGGGTGAGGTTTGCCTCCTGGAGGGAGGGGAATGCTGCAAGATGTGAACCACCCTGCGAATGAGAAAATCATCTCCCTGATTTCATCAGCTTCAGGGGCTTCCCTGCATGACAAATTCAGTCCAGGTRGATTTTGTTCAGAACACAGGAACATACTGCACTTCCACAGGAGACCTCACCCATCTCTCTCCCCCTACACATCACCCATATGAGGATTGGTGTTAATTTGCAGATAGAGAAAACTGAAATCCAGGGAGAGCAACTCCCTGATGCCCTGATGGCAACTAGGATTGCATGGGAAATGCAAATTAACCTTGGGCTGCCTCGCATGAAAATAAATAAAATAAAATAAATACAGAGTTACAGGTCACAAGGGAGCATTGCTATATGCTTGTCCCATTCTAGGATTTTTCTTTTCCCCTCCTCAGACATCTGCTCCAAAGCACAGTCAGAGGGGAGCTGGACCTCTGGTCTGATCCAGTACAGCTGTTACTGTGTTCTCTCGGTGTCAGAAACCAACCTGACCCCTCAGCACTGGATACAAACATGCCCAGACTTGGAAGGAGTTCAGTTTTAGGACCTTGCTTTATGAATGTTTTGTAAAAAAATGATTTATATGAACACATTTGCTCTTTGGATCTGGCAGCAGCCTGCAATCAGACCCAGCTTTTCTTAATATTTTGGGCCATAAGCCATGCAGCTTGGGGATTTATTCATCTTAGCGTGTTTAGCTTTGTAAGCACAATGCAGTAGTTACTGTTGTGCCTCCCGGCTGCTCTTCCATTTTTTATAAACTCATTTTCTCTGCTAACCTACTTTGACTTTTTTCTTCTAAAGCTGTTTTTAAAGTTTCCCCTGCCCCTTTTCTTTTTACTCTTGCCCTGCCCCCCCTTTTTTTTGTCCTCCTCCAAAACACTAGGATAAAACACTAGTGACTTGAATAGGCTCCAACTTCTATATCCTGACTTTGGAAATAATTGTTCCCACTAATCCTTTTGAGTGCACTCCCAATTCCATATATTCAAAGAGCTGTCCCCCTCACACACATCCACACCCCATTGCTTCTGTTCAACAATCAGAGACCATGCATCAGCACTTTGTAATTGATGGTGCCAAGCAGTTCTTGAGCCCCGAACTCACAAACTGCTCCCAGTCTATGGATGGAGGCTCCTCCAGCACTGCCAACACCCTTCCCACCTTGTCCTCATCCCAGCTACCTGGMAAAGAAACATTATCTTGTATTCCAGCTCAGCCCTGCAGCCTGCCAGTCGATTCCTGGATCCCTTCAATTCAGTATCATAAATATACTTAACGAGGGAGTTTAATATAGATTTGGTAAGACAGTTATGTGAGTGATACATAATTTATGTTGCCCTGTAGCACAGGAAGCCTTGAGTGGCGTCAGAGTGAACAGACTCAAGAAACTTGCCAGACAGCAGCAGAGTGCCAGAGGGGAGAGGAGTGGGGGAACAAGAGACACAGACCCAGCAAGGAGATGCATGAAGCAGGAGAGCTCGACAGCAGCAAAAAGCGTGAAAGACAGACTCGGTAAAAGGCACAGGGCGAGAAAGGAACGGAAAARGAGAGAATAAAGGAAGCGAGGAGGAGCTGAACTGAAGATGCAGACGGGCAGAGAGGGTCTGCGGGATGAATAAGAGATGAGGAGCACACGGAGAGGCAGAGATGAGGAGCAGAGCGTGCACACTCGATGCGACAAGCAGTCCCTGCAGGCTGCGCTGCCCAGCCGGGTCAGCCGCGGGGCGGGGAGCTGCCCCGGGACTCACCCCGCTSCCTGCCAGCCTCGGCCGGGGCTGTTCCCTTCCCATCGCACTGCCAGGACCGTCCCCCTTCCCATCCCCCTGCCGGGATACCTCTCTGTGCCTGGGCATGGAGGCTAAAAAGGTCCCAGTTTGCTCCCTTCATCCCAGGGGAAGTGGTCAGGAGCTCGCTGGTGAAGGAGAGTAGACAATGACTGTGCCCTTAGAAGCATTKATGGAGGGCCAGGCTTTAACCCCTCTGCTCTCTGCCCTCAGAAAGGGGCTGTGCTCCTCTCCTGATGCTGACTGTCAGTGTGCTCTCACCTCCACCAGCCAGTGCTCACAGAGCRTTTCTGAGCTGCTGACTGCCAGTGCTGGGGAAGCATTCCCGGGGTGTTCCCTGTGCCTGGTGCTGTGTGTGGCTGTTCAGGGCCGGGATCCCGTGGTGGTGTCTCTGTGCTCACCCCTCTGAGCRCATGGCCCACATTTGTGTCTGTTTTCTTTGGCATTCTCCAGCATTTCCCTTGGAAGGAATGGCCAATGATACAGCTCCCCCTCAGACATCACCCTCCCATAAAGATAATCACTCTCATTCTTGGGAGCCTCGTGCAGTTCCACTGCCTCTTGCAGGCTGTTCTCCCCCGGGGATAGGTCACAAAACCCACAAAGTACACAGAGATTTGCAATTAGATCTGCTCTCTAATTCTTTCCCCCCTAATCTGAAAAATGTGACAAATAAACTGCAGGTTTTGCAGAAATTGTCCAAGAAAATTTAGAAAAGGTTTGTGCTCCCCTTGACCCAAAATCTRCCAGCTTTGAAAGAAATATTTAGATGAAGCTCCTCTAAAAGTTTACAGAAGAGAGTAGCTMTTTCTTGYAAAAAAYAAAKGCATGAAAACCCCAAAAAGCATGARGAACAAAATGTGAGAAAAGTCCAYRTCAGAGCTGCCTGTTTTCACTGCCTGATCATCTGGAACACAGAGCTCAGGACAATGCAACTCTGCCCATTTCACACTCCAGGTAAAGGAACATGAGGGCAGCTCAAAAGAAGGATGTGTTTTCATTCAACAAGAGCTCCTGGACTTGCTTTATTTTTCTCCACGTAAGCAGCCAGAAGCAGATGTCTCAGCCTCCTGGTACCAGTCACTCATTTAGCAGCAGCTCTGCCCTGTTTGTACAGGGCCCTTGTTCTCACACCCTGAACTCATCATTACACAGAGATGAACCATCAATGCTCAGCCTTGTGATGCTGCAGGGAGGGGGCTGGCTCTTCAGGAATAAGGAAAACAGCAGATGAGAGGGGKCAGATCCCCAACCCTGCACCACTGGGTATTGGTTCCTCTCTGTTTCAACAGGATCACGTGTTTTTAAGCCATCTAAGGGTGGAGCAGTCYCTCAATATAAGTTTTTAAAATGCCTTCACAGACCATGGCTTTTTGCTGGCCTCCTTTCCTCAGGAAGCCTGTGTTCTACCCCTGCCACCATGCTGTAATGTTTAGGTCTCAAACACCTACACACAGCCTTGGGGTTTTTACCAGTTCTTTAGACTTCTACTTTTACCTCCTCCCAGTATCTTTTCCCTTCCACTTTCCACAGCAGGAACTGCAGGCTTTGCAAAGGAGCCCTGTAACCACGGGCATGTCGCTGTCAGAAACTATAAGCACTAAATGCTTTGAGCTAACATAATAAAAAAACCCAACCAACCTAAAAAGCCCTTTCCTACCCCAAGCCTTGTCCTTGTTCGGGAGCACAGTTCACCAATAGTTCAGCACAGAGCCTTTCCTGCTCACTTCTCACACCTGGCTTTGTCACAGCCCCTTCCAGAGCTCAGCCCCCATTGCAGACACACCCCACACACCGCTCTCAGGATCACTGCATCCCTTTGTCCCTGCTTTCCCAGGATCACTGCATCCCTTTGTCCCTGCTCTCCCAGGATCACCGCATCCCTTTGTCCCTGCTCTCCCAGGATCACCGCATCCCTTTGTCCCTGCTCTCCCAGGATCACTGCATCCCTTTGTCCCTGCTTTCCCAGGATCACTGCATCCCTTTGTCCCTGCTCTCCCAGGATCACTGCATGCCTTTGTCCCTGCTCTCCCAGGATCACCGCATCCCTTTGTCCCTGCTCTCCCAAAGCAAAGAAAGCCACTCTTGCCCAGGGTTGCTCAAAGGTCACAGCACAACACGAGCCCTGAGCCTTCCCTGGGGACCGGCTGCACCGCGGGGTAAAGATCGCATTTTCTACTTTATCTGGTACAAAAGGAGCAAAASAGAACTCACCATTGAGGGTAGGCATGTGCAGTGTGCACCCAAGGAAACGTCTCCCCTTTGCCGGGCAGAAGAGAGGCAGAGGCCGGCCCTTGGGCCTGGTTCAGAGGGGAGCCCAGSGCCGCGCTGAGGGCAGGGCTCTCCCTCACAGCTGCGGGAGGCCCACTCAGCACTCGGCTGTGGGCAAGTGCTGCTTGTGCTTCTTCTTAAGAAAGAAGAGCAGTTTATTGCAAATATATCTAAATCTGTTGAAAACTATAATCTACTTTTTTGGGGGTTGTTTTTTTGTTCGTTTGGGTTTTTTTGTTGTTTTTTTTTTTTTAATCACTTGGGTCAAGAGAGCAACAGGTGAACTCACTTAACAGTGGATGGCTAAAAGCAGCCAAATCACCTACACCTTGCAATTAGGTTAAGGGCAAGCAGCTGATTTGGCTTTTCTAAACAGCTAKTTCTTTCCACTGCCAAGAAAAACTGCCTAAATGATTAATTAAGGTTAGGTGTGAGGGATCCCACCCAGCCCTTGTTGCATTTCAGTGCCTGATGTTTTGAAGAAACGTTGTCCTTGGTTTCAGAAACAAATCCATGGACTGTTTCATCTGCTTTAGCATCTTGTGGAAGACAAAGACAGCAAAAATTGTTCAGARAAGGTAAAAAGGCCAGCCAGTGACAGTCATAGAATCATAGAATGGTTTATGTTGGAAAAGACCTTTAAGATCATCAAGTCCAGTCACTAATCTAATTCTGCCAAGGCCACCACTAATCCATGGCTCTAAGTGCCACATCTGCTTGTCTCTTGAATTCCTCCAGGGATGGTGACTCAACCATTTCCCTGGGCAGCCTGTTCCAGTGYCTGACAAGCCTTTTGTTGAAGAGAGATTTTTCCTAATATCCAGTCTAAACCTCCCCTGGTGCAGCTTGAGGACATTTCATCTTGTTACTATTACTTYTTACTTGGGAGAAGAGACTCCCCCCACCTGGCTACAGCCTTCTTTCAGGTAGTGTAGAGAGCAATAATCCTGTTCCAGGCTGAGCACCCCAGCTCCCTCAGCTGTTCCTCATAGGACTTACTGTGCAGATCCTTCACCAGCCCCACTGCCCTTCTCTGGACTGGCTCCAGCACCTCAGTGTCCTTTTTGGAGAGTGAAGGGACAAAAACTGAACCCAGGATTTGAGGTGCAGCCTCGCCAGTACAGGGGACAATCCCTGCCCTGCTCCTGCTGCCCACACCATTCCTGATCCAGGCCAGGTGCCACTGCCTTCTTGGTCACCTGGGCACACTGCTGGCTCATGTCCAGCCAGCATCTCCAGGTCCTTTCCCACCAGGCAGCCTTCCAGCCTCTCTTCCCCAAGTGTGCAGTGTTTCATGGAGTAGCTGTGACCCAGCTGCAGGACCCAGCTCTTCATCTTGTTCAGGCTCACACCAGGCCCTGACCCAGCCCCTGCAGATCCCTCTGCAGAGCCCTYCTGCCCCCCAGCACTCCCACCCAGTGGTGCTGCCTGCAAACTGAGGCTGCACTCCATCCTCTCATCCCACTCATTGGTAATGATATTAAATGCAACACCCAACCCAAAGAGAAGATCTGTCTCTAATCCCCTGTAAGTYTGAGTTTTGTCTGTGTCCTGAAGGAAGAGAATTTAATATTCCGTGCAAAATCCCTGGCTTTTGGATAATCTATGTTGTTGTTACTCTGGACATGTTTGTTTTCCACAAAAATACCCATTATTTTTTTAACCTTGCTGAGCTCTGGATCACAGCAAGCATCTTGTGCCTGTTAATACCATGAGGCAACCGTGAGGGGAAACTGGGTACCCTCGACATGTTTACAACATGCAACTTTGCCCCTTTCCCAGACAAACCCCAGGGAGAGGGCAGCATCCCACTGGACAAAGATGTGTCAGCTGGTGCAGCACTGCAGGTGACTCCTCCTGTCTCCCCAGGCCATGACTCCCCACCTGCGGGTCAGCGGGCCCATGAACATCAACCACTACGCCACCAAGAAGAGCGTGGCCGAGAGCATGCTGGACGTGGCACTGTTCATGGCCAACGTCACCCAGCTCAAAGCTGTGCTGGAGCAGGGCACCTCCTTCCAGTACTACGCCACCCTCATCGTGCTCATCAGCATCTCCCTCTTCTTCCAGGTGATGATTGGCATTCTCCTCATCATCACTGGTAAGTGGCCCCCAAGGCACATGCACCCTCCCAGGGTTGTGGGGTGGGAGGGAGAAGCCTCTTCCCCCAGAGCAGCTCCCTGTGGGTCCATTCAGGGCTGGCTGTGGGGGGTAGGGTGGTCAGTGTCACTCAGCATGGTGGCTGGGTTGTTTTTCATTGGCACATCTCTGAGCACAACTCCTCCTTCACTTCCCCACTGCTGAACCCCTGTCCCAGTGAGAGAGGGGAGATTTGGCCAAGATGGGCCTCTACTGTCACATGCTCCTTCATGCAGCCCTTACAAACACTACATTTTAGCTGTATTTTATATCTTTGTCTGGGACTAAACAGAACACTTYAGGCAGAGGTATTCCCTATATTAACCTCACATTTAACCAATCCCAGTTTTCCTGGTGGCCTACAGGCASTTCATTAACACCAGCATTGGTTTGCTGGTGCTTGCCCAGTGCTCCATCTGATACAGGAGTTGCTGTATTTCAGTCCCCAATAGATTCCCAGTACTAAAACCTTGCAAAATGCTAAWTTTTCCTGCATATCCTACATGGGTTTTTATGGGGGACAGAGGATTGGAGGCTTTGGGAAGTCTGTGACATGYTCCTTTCCCTGTGGCACACACCACAGCTTTTCCTGGTGGCAGCTGTGATGGCTGGAACAGCTGGGAGGAGAAAGGGGACAAAGGACCTCAGCACTCAGGGCACCATGAACATTTCCCAGGCAGGGGAGGCTTGCAGGGGGACTGGGAGTCAGTCTGCAAACACCTTTCACTTTTGGCATTGTATTGTGCAGCTCGTTTGAACCTGAATGACATTGCAAAGCAACCCCGCCTGAACATCCTCAACAACGCTGCCACAGCCCTCATCTTCATCACAGTCATCCTCAACATCTTCATCACAGCCTTCGGGGTGCAGAAGACTGGCCTCTACCCTTCCAGGAACTTTGGACCTTATTAATTCATGGGGCAATGGGCTCAGGTAAGAAAGGGCGAGTTCCCATCACTGCCAGCCCCTGGGAGGGCTCTCAGAAAACATCACTGCAGGGTGGGGAAGGCAGAGCTGCACAGATTAACAAAGCCTTCCCAGAGGCACGTTGCTGTCCCACTGGATAAATTCCCTCAGAGGMGGAGGAGTTCTCCTCACATGGTCTCTAAAGCAAGAGCACCAAACATCCCAGTGGCTGGGATTTATTGGCAGCAAGTGGTTTTTGGAAKGCTGCAGAGCTCATGCTACGTACAAACAGCAGCTGTGGATGGGAGCTGAAGCTGGGGAAGAAAACCAGGTGTGTTCTGGGAGGAATCCAAGACAGCAGCACCAAAACAGAACAAAAGGAAGGTGCTGGGCAAGGCAGGGGGGGAAGAGCTCTTTACAACAGCCAGTGTAGTTTGRCAGGGACTGTTCTAAGCACCTAGTGCTCATTTTCAAGGCAGCCCTGTAAATAAGAGTTCATCTCAGTGGTTGGTTCTCTGTCACATCAGCGAGGCAATGGCATGTTTGTAATTAAAGGCACCTTAGCTCAAGAAGCAGAATTCACATTTCTCGCTTACATGACCTGCAAAATTTAAACATTTAAACACATCCTACCAGGACAACAGCCAACAAGGAAGTTCAACAGACACATGCTATGGTGAGGGTGGGTGCAAAAGCCAAAAGCCCCTATAAAACACTGCTGGTTTGGGATCCAGAGAGGGGCAGGTGCTGAGAGCAGCACCAACACGTGCAGGGCAGTTTGGTGTGGAGCAGAGGCTGTGACTGCTCCTCTCTGGCCATGGCTGAGGGACCTGAGCAGCCTTTCTTGTCCTCCCTGCAGGATCTGAGCTCTGCAGCTCCTCCTCCTTCCCACTGACCTCAGCAGGAGCCCATCCACCAATCCAGAGAAGTGGTTAAACTTCCAAACTCTGTGTGTGTCACAGCACAGCAGCTCTGATGCTTTGCAGTTCTGAGGGGGGGAACCTTGCCTTTCCAAGCCAGAGCAAACTTTGCAAGAGAAAACAGCAGGTATACATTTTAAAAGTGCCGTTCTGTACATCTCTTTTCTTATTTTAGCTGCCTGCTTCACATATTCAATACTGGCTCATTTGGTAGAGAAGGCTGAATGATTTACTTAATAGGCTAAGTAAGTCCAGCTTTTTTTTTTTCTTTTTTTTTGTCTCAAGCATAAGTTGATGCCCTTAAAGCAATTCCATCTCATAGTTTACCTCCCAAGTGTTGGAATGGATTTTTTAAACTAAAAAAAAACTTTTCCTAGGAGGGTAGAATGGTGTGTGTACATGAAGATAGCCAGAACCAGTTCAAATGTTTTCCTAGTTGTTTAAAATTAAGTGTGACATAGTTAAGAAAACAATCAGAGATTTCCAGCACTGGAACATTAACAAGGACAGAAAACAGTGATTGTGCCCTGATGTCATCATCAGGGACCTATCAGGAATGATGTCAGAATAGCCTGACAATATTTAGTAGAAAATCAAGAAGCATTATACATAAGGACACAGCCTAAGCTTATTGCCACAATGAAAAATTAGTKTAATAGCTTATTACCTTATTAAAAAATCACCATTATGATTTATTCTTATCAGTATTATAAATGTTTTAAAATGTATTTAGTTTATAATGATMGCTCTGGTAATTCTCTTGTATTAGAACAATTTGTTTCCTTAAGAAAAAATCCTTTGAATTAATGAGCTTCAAGATTTTTATTAAAGAGTAAAAAATTGTGGTCCTAAAATTTTAACTCTATAGTCATGCTAAAAAATGGTATTTTAATAGCCTTATGTAAGCCTATTTAAATAATTACTTGCTCTTTTGATTATTAAATGATTTTTCCATTGTACTGCAGAAACAGTTTAATATGGAGATCTCATTTTGTACATCCTTGCCACCCCTGAGACAGAAATGCCATGAAAACATCCTCACAGCAGTCCTCTGGAGCCACTGGGAATGTCTGACACTCAGATGCAGACAGATTTCATTTGTATTCTGTACAAACCCAATGTGTGTCAGTCACACAGGTGCTTTTCCTGAGGGGCTGGGAATGACCCTGCCCAGGAAGGAGGTGGGTCAGGGCAGGGACAGCACAGCTTGGCACCTGAAAGGACAGTGACCTTTTTGAGCTGAAGTTGCACAAAAAGGGGAGGGTGGAAAATACCAGTTCTGTACTTAGCAGAACCTGAAGTGGCAAAGCTGAGCACAGTCTGAGCTCTGTTKGGTGAAGCAGGCAGAGACTTGTCCTCCCCTTTTCCTCGGGGATGACAGCTCTGGGGTGACTCTTGAGTTTGCTGCTTACCTGGCTCCTCAGTCTTTGCTCTGACTGGCAGCAGAGAGGGTGGATGTTTCTGGGAAGCCTGTTATCCCAACTCCTCTAGGAAAATGCTTCATTCCAGAGGCAGCAGAATGAGTTTAGGCACAGCAAAACCACAACCGAGGGCTGTCAGCCACCAGTGGCTGGCTGGGTTCATGGAAAGGTACACAATTACATCCCCAAACCCTGGGACTCACTGCTTCATGGAGCAATTTGCATTGATGACTGAGTTGTAAAGAGAGGGGGAAATAGCAAAGATTCAGCTGGGAAAGAAGCAGTGAGGGGAACTTCATTACCAGATTTTAACTTCATCCTTGTTTCAGAGAGCTGGCTGGGGCATGGCAGCACGTGAGGCCTGCAGGAGCACAGGGGCTCCCTGCCTCTCACCCCAGGCAAGCAGGAGACTGGCAGCACGCTGGAATCCTTCCCCTCCATCCCCTTTCATATTAACAATTTCTTGTTCTAGTGAAATCACACTCATGAGCAACCTTGGCTGTCTTTTCCCCTCTTTGTGGATGACTCCCATCACTGCCCAGCCTTTGACACTCAAAGAAGGCACAGTTGAAGTGAAAATGGGCCAAAATGGAACCCAAATAAGCAGCTGCTGTGAAAGAGCTGACCTCCCATTTGTGTAGGGCAAAGCTGAGCTCACWTGTGCCAAGTACTGAGCTCAGGTCCCAGCTGTGGTCTTCTCCAGGAACTGYCCTCTGCCTGCCAGGAGGATCACTGTGCTCTCCACATTCTCTCCACACCACACTCATGCTGTGCTGAAATGTGTTTGGCCACGGTTTCCACCTTGTTTCACATGATAAACCCACGCAGATGAAACGGTTGCCATCCCATTCCCCACAGACCTGGAGGGGGCTGAAGCAGGGCTCACTGCAGGCCAGCCCTGCCCACTGCATCCCCAGCCAGCCCCTGCAGCAGAGTCCTGCTGGACTGGGCACACAGTGATCTCCCTCTCTCTGGTGCTGCCTGGGCTTTCAGCTAATGAAGGGGAGCACACCTGGGTTCCAATCTCTGCTGCACAGTGATRGGGGTGCAAATTAACACAGAGACACAAGAGAGCTCTTGTAGGAAGACAATGTATTTATAAAACACAAGGGAGAATCTGCRTATCCCCCAGCTCCAACAGAGAGGTGGCCCAGGAGTCGTCTTGAAGGCACAGGGCCACTTTAAGGCAGGTAACTCAAAGGTACAACTCAGATTTTCAACACAAGGCATCTCTATCTAAAAAACAATCAACTTCAGACATTTGTAGGACATGAGATGTTCGTAACAGGCAAACATAAAGACAATGGTGAAACAAATAATAATTTTCACACAATAGACTTTGCTCAGATTAAGAGCCAGCCCTTCTTCATTCCCTTGCTGACCTGCCAAGCAAGCCTGAGCAGCACACTTCAGTCCTGAAGTCACAYCTGTGGGCAGAGCCCCCTTGTCCTGCCCCTCACACTTGGTGGCCTGGTCCCATCCCACCCTGCAGAAGGTCTCCTTGGCAGCACTGTCCATCACCTCCCAGCACAGAGCTTCCCGAGCAGCCTGCTGCTGGCCTGATGCAAGGAAAATCCTGTGCAGCTGACTTCCTCCAGCTGCCAGGCAGCACACAGCCAGGATGCACAGCAAGGCCAGCAAC
This sequence comes from Alauda arvensis, assembly GCA_902810485.1. Taxonomy (NCBI): domain Eukaryota; kingdom Metazoa; phylum Chordata; class Aves; order Passeriformes; family Alaudidae; genus Alauda; species Alauda arvensis. Next base: position 10,963 of record CADDXX010001042.1, on the reverse strand, counting down.
TCCAGCACAGCTTCCTACAAGGGTCCTGGTGACAGAATTGTGGCCAGCTGCTGAGGGGAGTCACTTCCTGGCCATGTTCTCTCCGTGCATGGCTGAGGGATCTGCTCCAGCTGTGCTTCCTGCTCTGCCCCTCTGTGTGGGGAGAAAAACTGCAGCTTGCTCTGGAAGAGGGGCCTCAGAGCAAAGGCCAGTGCTGCTYCTGCAAGGATTGCTGCTGGCCAGTGACTGGGGCGTGTGGAGCCCCCTGTGTCCCTGCACCCTGCAGGGAGCTCTCTGAGCACAGGGGCTGAAGACAGCTTTTGTCCCCATGGGCTCTCCAGGCTCCTCCATGGAGGCTGCCAGCTGCTGCCAACCAGTGTTATCACATTTACTACTGCAATGCTGGGGCACAGCTGAGAACTCCCACTGAGGGGGAAGAACATGTCAGATGGCAGCTTTGACAGGGAAACTGGACTGGAAACCAGTAACTCCTTACATCTCCACCAAGGAGTCCTCACGAGGTAGTTCTGCTTTCCACTGGCCTGGGTAAAAGCTGGGAAGGAAGGGGTACAGTCACAGCTGAAAAATGGGGGCAAAACCCTCAARTTCTCCTGGCAGTGCTGCACTGAGGGGTGCACCCTACTGTCCAGTGCACTCTGCTGGCTGTGCTCTGTGGTGGGGAATACTCCTGCCATCTCTGCCCAGTGAGTTACCTCTGCATGCACCCAGCTCTTGCCAGTGTCTGCAGATGGGTGCCAGCTGCTGACCTGAGGTGCTGCAGACCACATCCACAGGCAGATGTGGAGCACAGGGTACAAATGGCTCCTGCTGTGCCTGGCCTGCCATGGAATGCAGCAGTTCTCCATGTGAGAGCAGGCCCCACGCTGCTCCCAGCTGATGGGCCCTGACAGCTGCTCCTGCCCAGGCCTGGGCTGTCCCTGCTGCCAGCCTCTCCCCATTCCACAGGCATTGCGTGACACAGGCAGCCTGGGCAGGCACAGTCCTGCAGCCTGCAGAGCTGCTCACCTGCACTGGTGGAGCTGTGCCTGTCTGAGGGCAGCACAGGCTCTGACTTGCACCACGAGCAGGACTGACACTGCACATTCCAGGCACAAACCGAGCTTATTGCAACATTGCATCACAGGGCTCTGGTCTCCCAAACTCCTCTAAGACCTCAAAAAAAGAAAAATTCGAAAAAGTGTTGACTGTTGTCAGCCTCTTCCCTCTCACCCCAACTGCCATGTTTAATTTCTCAGTATCTGCAYAGGTGAAGTATTTTCCCTCAATACTGGGCATAGTGGCTTGGGCAGCTGCCTAAAGCTGCCTCTTGTGGGATATTCAGTGTCTCCATGGACTCAGACACACAGCCACCTCCTGTCTACTTCTCACCACAGCTGCCCACTGCACAGCAGAACTTTCTGGTACCTGGCTGACCTCTTCTAAATCCATCACTCACAAAAACCCCAGGCTGATGCAAATGATTTGACACAATTTCTGTCTCACGTGCCAGAACTTGTGCATTCAGCTTCCTAATGCAATAGTGGAACCTGAGGGACTTGTCCAGTATAACAGACCCAGTAAAAATGAGTGCCTATTCTGAACTGGCATCTAYTCCATCAGCAAAGAGAAAAAAATCTGGTACCAGCTGGCTTTGCTTGTACTCTGCACACATGCATTCCATTACTCCTTCCCAGCAACTCCCCACAGGCCTGGGCACCACCAGCAGCATCCTATGGCACACACTCCCCTCAAGCCTGAGACCTTCTCAGCATGGCGTGGTGAGGCTCCAGTGTAAAGCACTGGGTGAGCTGGGATTTCTGGATTTATAGTCTTCTAAAATGGTTACAGGGTAAAAAACCCCCCTACCTCACACTAACAGGAGTTTTCTGGGATGAGACTTCCCTGTAGCACCAGGCCAGCTGTGGGCTCTCTCCACACTTCTTGCAGCAATGACAGCATGGGTTTGCCCATCCTTTTGTTCACTCAGCCCTCTTCTGTCCTCACTGCTCATTACACCCAGTGCATGTGCCAAGCCCTGAGGTCACCTCCTCCTGCAGGCCACAGCTCCCAGGGCTGCTCCAGAGATGAAGCACCAACATGTGCTGGTTCTCCACCCAAGAAGCCTGCTCTCTACATAGGAGTCAAACTATGACAAGACACAACTGTGAGGCCATAACTTATTAAGTTAACTTTTAGATGTTGCATAAATGTACAGGATTTTGAGAGCAGAAGATTCTGTCTCCTCTTCTGACAAATCACAATATTTCAACTAATAAAATATTGCCACTTCTTCCCTGCTRGGGTTTCCCTGATATTGTTAGGACAAACACACGTCTGTCAGGTAAGGCTGCAAAGTTCCTCCTGAGATGCCCTTTAGCTTCTCTGTGCAGCCCYTCCACTACCCTGAGGCAGTGGGTCAGTAATTCAGGTGGAATTGTAACATCACCCTTGCCAGCTCACCCAGCTGCAGGCAAACCTGGCTCTTGTAAGGGAACTGTATCTGCAACTCCATCCACGGCCCATCATGTGCTGAACACAAGAACAGCTTTTCATAATGACCCAAGTGAAAAGCACAGAGAAACACGTAAGCACCAGCAGCCTAAAGTGCCTATCAGCTCCTCTGCCTGCAGATGTCCTTAAGTCAGCACAGGGGCACGTGGGTGCAATACTGAGCAGAGAACTTTGGTCCCCTGTCCAAAATCACAGGTACTGGAGAGATGACAAAGGAGAGGAAATGGGGACGGTTGTGGGTTCTTTTCCTCTTTTCTCTTTTTCTTTTTTGAAAGAGAATCTGGGTCGCTCTAAATAAACTGTTCTGGACTTAGCTGGGATTTGTGTTGCTTGGTGCAAGACTCAACAGGAAGCACAGCAGCTCTCCCTGTACCTTCCACCAGACTGCMGGCAGGAAATTCGAGTCCTTCCCTTGCTGCCACCTCCCCACACCTCCCCAGGCACACGGATCCCCCCGTGGCTGCAGGGCTGACAGGAGAAGCTCCCGCCCCCTTCCCGGGCTGTGCCGTGCCCTCAGGGGGCTCTGGAGGCAGAGGGGGGCTCTGGGCACCCAGCTGTGTGCCCAGTAAAGTGCACATSTGGATGAGACGGAGGGCAGTGCTGCCCAGCAGCTCTGGGTTGAGGCTACACTGCCTTCAGCTGGCGCCGGTTCCACATGCCCCGCTTGGAGTGGAACCAGTGGAAGAAGTTCCTCAGSGACAGACGCTCCACTTCCAGCCCAGCCTGCAAGATCCTGGCAGAAAGAGGAGGAGACTTAGGGAAAATCTCATCACAGCCCCAGGAAAACTCCCTTTTAAGTTGTGCTGTTAACAGGAGACTGTAAGCAAGTCCAGAATAGCTCAGGGGTATCCCAAAGCTGTAAGCAAGAACCYAATGACACTTTCTGAGTGTTTATGCACTCACTGCTCAGAATTTGTGCAGCAGAGATCCCTCATCAKAAAGTCCTCAGAAATTTTAACTGTACCTCATGATCTTTAAATGCCTCTCCACCAGTTGGTCTTCAGGCAATTCAATTGCTAAATGTTACATGGGAAATGTGAGGGACCCAGAGTGTGTTCTGCTGTGCTTGAAGAGGACAAAGCCTTCACAATCACCAGTGCCTGATCTGCATGAGACCAACCAGCAGTGTGGCTGGAAGGCAGCAGAATACAGCTCTTCTCTTGCTACTGCCTGCAGTGGAGTGTTTTGTGTCTCCTCACCTACTAGGTTTGAGRTCAGGATATGCTCAAAGAATTCCCCTCACTGGCCAAGGTTATGGTGGCAGCAGTCATCTCAATCTCCTTACATCCCCACCAKGGTCACTGGTCCTCATGGGCTTCCCCTCCTGAGCACCTGAACAATGACAGTGGATCCCTACCTGTCCAGGAGTTCCCAGTCCTCTCCTCCCCAGCGGTCCCGAAACTCTTTTGTGTTCATGCCTCCAATTTTGTCCAGGTCAGACTTGTATATGCCCAGGAGACCAAACCCATTCACCTCCCAGTAGCCTAAAGAGAGCACAGAAGAGACACAGCTTTGTTGGGGTTTTGAACCATTGATGGCTCCAGCAGAGCTGCTGGAGTGAGACTCAAGCTCTTTTAGCACAGTGCTGACACCAGGGAGCAAATTCAGCAGAGCCAACCACGCTGGCCAGCTTTGGGAATGAGAAATGTTTGTGGACAAACAGCATGGTCTGTCCTTGCCAGTGCCAGAGGAACCAGTGCAGAGGAGGCAGGCACTTTGCTCTTCCCCCGTTTCCCACAGCCTGAGCCCTCTTACCATCAGGCCACTGTGGGGACATCCCGCAGTGCAGCCTCATCACCATGGGTGCAAAGGCCATCTTGCCTTCCACGCAGTGCTTCCTGATGGAATCAATGACTCCTGCTGGGAAGTGGATGTGGAGGTCACACAGGAACACAATGCTGTGTGGGTCCTGGGCCAGGGGGGAAAAACAGGTTGACTTTCAGTAAATCTTCCTTGAGGGGCAGGAAGACACAAATATGGGAGTCAAACTCTCTTTACTTCATCAGAAACTGAGATCCCCAGGGCTGGCAAAACATCCACTGAGTGGCTGTTCAGTAAGTGTGAAATACCACATCCTGGGAGAGCCAGGATCACAGAGCTGCTACTGCTGATTTCCCTCCTGTCTCACAGTCCCAGCAGGTGAATCAAACAGAGCACAGGCTCCTCAGAATAAAGAAACCCTTACTCTGGAAGGACAGGAAACATCTCCATTTGAACTGGGGTGCTGGGCTGTTCCCTTCCCTAAGAACCAGTGTGTTCAGTGCCAAAGGCAGTGGCCACAGCAGACAGGTACTGCAGCCCCCCCCCGGCCACCCAAGGCCCCAGACTCACCGTGATGAGGTCAATCCCCGCCTGCAGCCCYGCAGAACGCTCAAAATTCCCTGTCAGCTTCAGGTACTGATAGCTGGGGGTCAGAGGGAAAGGCAGTGTCAGTGCCACAGGAGCCAGCACAGGCACTGCCACACCTGGGCTGTGGAGCTGCCCTTGTCCCCTGCAGAGGAAACCTCTGCTGGGGGAGTGCACAAGCCCAGCACTGCTCCTGGTGCCAGTGTGCCCAGAGAGCCCTGCCCCTGAACACAGCCTAGCAAAACTCTTCTCAAGCTCTACCCCAGCTCTGTCCTAGGATTAGACCTGGAAACCCCTGGTGTGTAATGGAAATGACCAAAGCTGTGCCAGGGCAGAGCAGGGTCATTCCAGCAAGCAGAGGTCTCCATGTTCTCTGTCCCCCTTCTCACAGCTTCCTTGTCTTTTGTGTCCTCCCCCTGCCCCATCACTGGGAGACTTGCTTTCTCCTCTCTCTTGCAATCTCACAAAAAGACACAAATTCAATATGTTTAGCTGGAAGACTACACCAGTTACTGCCTTACACTTTTCCATGCATATATAAGCACATACACATCATAACAAAAACATATTCATGTGTTTGTGCAAGGTCTGGATGGATGTTCTGTGGTGTTCCTGTGCAGCAGGCTGTGCCTGGTCAGCACAGAGACTGCCAGTTTGCAGGCATGTGTGTGTGAGTGGCTTTTTGTGACAAGCAGCTCTCCCACCTGTGCAAGGTAGACCTTTTCAGAGCCTTCTCCACATCCATGTCATCACTGCTGTAGTCTGTGATGATGATGCTGAAGTTGGGATCCTTGGTGACTCGGAACAGCTCTTCCATGTCAGAGATGAACTGCAGTACCCAGCGTGCCTGGTTTTTCACTGGTATGGAAACAGGGAGAGAATCAAAGCAAACTGACTTCAATGGGGGTGTTTTCTATGGACAAGCAAGGCTTCTTGCTTTCTGTTAAACCCCAACAACCTTTCAGGGATGATGAAATAGGCCTGGGCTGAAAACCTGGTCCACAGAGCCAAGGAATCACTGTGGGTTCTGTCCCACCATGTGACAGGGGTTTGGTTTTCTCTGAGCTTACAAGCCATGGCTGCTTGGGCCCTATCACATTTCTGAGGGAATTTACCTCGGAGAGGACAGAAACGGGGAGTGACCCAGGTAAGATGGCTGAAACCGGCCCAGACCCACTGAACAGGACTGCCCTCCCGGAAATCCCACCGTGCCACCCCTCCACCTCCAGGGGAGGCAGGGCCCCTCACCTGGCACCACGAAGTGCACCACGGCGCCGTGCTTCCAGGAGAAGCCCTGSGGCCAGCACAGCTCCGGCTCGCTGGCCGCAGCCATCAGGTGCCGCCGGCGGCCCCAGGCCAGGCTCCTCATCCTCCTCTGCTCCTGCAGCTCGTGCTGCTGGCTGCCCCCCTGCCAGGGCCGGGCAAACACGTACTCSGAGAGGCGCAGGCGGCGCTCGCCCCGCTCCAGCAGCTCCAGCTCCAGCAGGTAGCGGCTGCCGCGCACGCGGTCCTGCCGCTTCTCCACGTTCAGGATGCGCCGCAGCTGGAACTGCCTGCGGGGATGGACACACACACA
>CADDXX010001041.1:69186-132278 GCA_902810485.1 Alauda arvensis | reverse complement strand
CAGAGATGTGCCCAGATTGATAACCCAGCTCTTCTCCAGCGCCTGTTGGAGCAGGATTTTGGGAAAGCTCATCCTGGCTCGGGCCAGCCCCTCTGGACTCCTGACTGCCCCGCTAAGGGGGTTTTGTCAGGCCCTGACAGGATATTGGCTCCGTGTCCACACACGGCACTCAGCCGTGGGAGTCCTGTTCAAACACCGTCTTTTTATGTCAGACATTTCCAAATTCCGTTCTCACTCCCCCGCCACCCCCTGCCTGGGTTTATACATCAACCAGTGCCTGGAGTCCTTATCACACTCGAGGGCTCTCCTCACCCTGGAGGGCCATTGTGTGAGTTTTTAAGTCATGACTCGCAGATATTGAGCAGGGCCGGTTTGGCTAGTTCTGGGCAAACAGGCTCCGCACTTGATTGGCATTTAAACACAGCAGGTAAGAGTTCAGGCCTCCCTGATATGTGCTCTGAGCAGCAGCGTGCTCAGCTGGGCAGGACAGGGAGCACCATCCCTCCAAGAGAGCCAACCCCACCTCCTGCAAGGCACTCGTACCCCCAGRACCCCACAAAGGAKTTTTTGGGGTYTGTCCTGCTCRCCCTGCCCTGGCCAGGGGATGCCTCCCAYCACCCCAGGCACTCACACAGTCCAGCTTGCTCTTCTTCCACAGGTAGAAGGGGTCAGCCAGCTGCTTGAGGGAGTTTTTCAGGTTGACAGCAATGAGGGCTCCCAGCACGGACTGTGGAGGACAGGGAATGGTGTCAGCCACGTTTGGCAGTGGGTGCTTTCTGCAGCATCTGCCTGCATTGGGCCRATCCCATCACAAGGGTGRCACTCMCAAAGGYCTCACTYGGACCTGAGCAGGRTCATTTGGATGGTTCTTTCACTATAATTTACATTAGCTCAGAGGAATCGTGGCTGCCCCAAGGCCAGCTTGGACAGGGCTTGGAGCAGCCTGGAACAGTGAAAGGTGTCACTGCCCATGGCAGGGATGAGGTTGGGAGTCCCTTCCAAGCCAAGCCAGCCTGGAAGARTGTGATTCTGTGATTCCAGACAGGTCCCCAGGCCAGGAACAAAGTGTCCCGTGGTGCTGTTTGCATCAGGGATTTTTGGAGGCTGTGTTTGGGTGTGGAGAGCGGGTGTTGCAATGGCTCTGCCTGCACAGATGTTTGTGTCACCTTTGGAAGAGGCTCCAGGTAGATTCCCAGGGACAGCATTGTCACCATGACCACCAGAGCCACAAAGAAACTTGCCACCTGCAAAGAGGAGAGAAAAATCACTTCTGCAAACATCAGGGCTTCCCAAAGCTCCCCTGGGCGTAGCCAGGGGCACAAGTGGGCACTGCAGTTTTATGTGAGAGGATGTTTGCCTCGGAAAACAGGCAGGGGTTTGCAGATCTCACAGATAACCCCCGAGTTCCCTCACTGCTCAGCCCAGGGAGTGCAGACTGACAGCTCTGCTTCTGTGCCCAACCCAGGGAACCARAAAGGGCTCGGGGAGGGAGGAAATTCTGCTTTTACAGCAGCAGCCTGCAGCACTGGTGTGTGAAACTCCCCCAGAGCTGCACAGCCAGGCTGGCAGCACGTGGCAGTCACAGCACTTTGTGCTCCAGAGGGAATGTAGAGAGGAGAGGAGGAGGAGGAGGAGGAGGAGGAACTAACTTGAGATTTTGCTCCTGCCCCATCCACGGCCAGGGTGACAGAGAGAGCACAGCAGATCACGTGGATTTTGAAGAAGGATCCRAAGAAGTTGCTGCAGCCCAGGGCCAGCATTTCCTGTGGAGATGTGGAGAATGTCCATCAGAAAGGACAGCTGCTGAGAGAGCAGGGGCCTGAGTCTGGTTTGTGTGGCCAGGGCAGGCTCTGGGGTCTCTGCAGTGCATCCCAGACTCTTTCCTGGGCTCTGGCGTAGCAGGGAAACCTGGAAGCACAATTCCACATAAACACGTTGTCATGTGTTGACACACTCAGGGCAGGGCTCCATGTGGTATGTGTGGCTGTTGTTGAAAGCTGCCACTGTGCCAGGGATGACAAAAGAGGATTATTTCATGTCCTGCCTCTCAGTATCTAGGTGACACACCAGGAATCCAGGTCTTTCTCTGCTTCCTGAGAAGCCCAGTCCTCCAGMAAGCTGCCAAAACACTYGGTCTGGAGGGGGAGCAAGGCAGAGAGCCCAGCCCRAAGCTCCTTTCCCTTTTCCAGCCTCTCTGCAGCCCACGGGACGGGGCTCTGTGTCCTTTCTCCCCCCACACATGGCACGAAGCCACGGAGGCTGCAGGGGAGCAGCACGTCTGCTCTGAGCCCGGCACGTCTGCACACTCCCCGTGTCAGCTCTTCCCTTCACGCCTGACRGCAAAGGCAGCAGCCCCTGGCGGCCCCAGCCCCAGCAGTACCTGGTTGGGGTCCACGTCGTAGCCGTGCTTGGCTGCCAGGGTCCTGCCCATGGCCAGGTTGATCACGTAGCCCACGATGGCCAGCGAGAACGCCGTGCCCACCATGTCCTTCCACTTGCTCACCAGGGGCAGGGTGGGCTCTGGGAACCTGCACTCAGAGCACAGAGAAGTTGTGACAGGGCTGGGAGGGGTGGCTGGAGGGTTCAGGGATGACAGGATCCATGCCCACACTCCTGGGGATGGGGCAGGTTGTGTCACAGGGCACTCCTGGAAAGGGGGCTCTGGTACAGCAGGGGAGGGTGAGGTGTTTCCCAGGCTGCAGGAGGAGGAGGAGGAGGAGGAAGGAAATCTGTCTGGAAGGTGAATCAGRCCTGCACAAGCACTTACCCCATGCTGATCTTCCCCACTATTGGCATGCCATACTTGTCGGGCATGTTGAAGCTGCCAGAGATTGCGGTGGCAACGATCACCTGGAGGGACAGGGAATAAAGAGCTGCGAGCAGGAAGAGCTCAGCTGGCTCAGAGCTTTAACCTTGCCCTGCTCCCTGAGCTGACAGAATAAAACCAGCACCAAGTTTGGGCTGGGGAAGGCGAGAACGGTGCCAGCAGGGGTTTTGTTCTTCACCCTCAGCAGCAGCAGGACGCAGTGCAGGGATGAGGGTGGGGATGGCCCCGTCCCTGACCCCAAACCACGTAGGGGCCATGTCACAGTCACTGGGGAGATGCTCTCCGTGGTGGCCCTGCTGAGAGCAGCAGTGTCCCGGGGCTGTGGGGCCAGGGGAGGGTCCCRGGGACAGCCCAGGTGTCACTCACGATGATGATCTCCATGGGGATGGGCAGGCGGATCTTCTTCATGTACTTGAGGTTGAGCTCCTTGACAATGATCAGGAGCATGGCACTGACCAAGGCATAGACCAGCGAGGCCACGTTGGTGTGGGGCAGGCCTTTGCAAATGTCAATGAATGTCTGAAGGGGACAGAAGAGGAGAAGGGATCACGGGGAGCCAGATAACATGGACAGAACAACGGACAGCACTTGCTGCCACAATCAACAGCCTGAGACGTGAGCAGGGCTAAAAACCCCTCAGCTGAGGGGTCAGCCCCCAGCCCTGGGCTGTGCTGGTGATTTGGTGCAGTGCTGGCTGCATCAGCACATCCTTGGAAGGCACAGGAAATCCCAGGAGCGGCCAAACCTGCTCAGAGGAAACCTTCCCACTGCTGACAACTCTGCTGTAAAGGCTCATAACCCCCCCAGATCCCAGTCCCAGTCCATGATTGAGGGGTGAGGTGTTAGGGCATGGGCTGCACTCAGTGATCTCAAAGGTCTCTTCAAACCAATGTGAATTCAGTGAATCCCTCACTAAAACCAGGCAGGGCACACAGCAGCAGCTCGGCCGTGCTGGGGCAGCCATTCCCCTTCTCCCCACGCCCTTCCCCGTGGGCTGGGCCCCGTTTCCCGGGCAGGTGGGGCCGTGCTGGGGGGGAAGTGGCTGTGCAGAGCCCCCACTTACGTAGACGATAGCTAAGGGCCCGGTGTAAGACGGGACTGTCAAGCCGAAGACGTACTTGAGCACGGAGATGAGGATCTGCAGCCCCGCCGCCGTCATGAAGCCCCTGATGAAGGACTCGGACAGGTAGATGGCCACGAAGCCGAACTGCAGGAAGCCCAGGCACAGCTGAAGGGTGGGACAGAGGRAGGTGTGGTCACAGCAGTGCTCGGGGCACCCTCAGCCCCAAAAGGATCTGCTGGGAGAGCACACACAGCTCTCCCACACGTGGCAGGGCTGTCCCGGAGCAGGGATGGGCACAGGAGGGATGAGAATTCAGGAAATTCTCCATTCTCGGGTTGTCCACGTGGAGAATTCCACCCCAAGACCAAAAATCCCCATTTTGAGGCATCACCCAGCCAGGAGTGGGGCCTCTTTGAGCATCTGCCAGCAGCATGGGGTGCTCCAGGGAGAGCTTGGCTCCAGCCTGGGTCAGGCACACAGCAGAGCCCTCACCTGGATGATGGCTGTCAGGCAGGCCAGGGTGGCAGAGATCTCCAGCCTGGCTGCCTCCAGGGCCGTGGTGTTCACGCTGGTCTCGTTGGTGGTGTGGTTGAAGTACTGGAAGTCCGACTCCGGGGCCAGCTCATTGCAGACGTTGCCAACAATAATGCTGACAACAGCAAAGGTCCCTGCAGGCAGCACAGCGAGCTCAGGAGCTGCCTCTGGGGACAGCCCTGTCCTGGAAGGCTCCTGGGCAGGTGGGGCAGTGCAGGAGGAGTCRCTCAGCCCATCCCCAGCCCCACGGAGGGAGGTGGCACGGGGTCACTGGGGTGACATCCCGCGGTGCTGCTGGAATCACAAACCCCTGGCASAGCAAACCTCCCAGCTCAGCACTGACAATTCCTCACCTGGCACCATCTGATGGATGCCCCCGAGGAAGAGGTAGGTGACCAGGGGGAAGAAGGAGGAGTAGAGCCCGTTGACAGGAGGCAGATTGGCCAGCAGGGCAAAGGCCATCCCTGCAAAACACGAGGGACATTACAGGCACCACCAGGCTGCAGGCAGAGCTTGGGGTCACCGGGAAAATCCGAAAAAAACCCCTCCCAAGTGGGCATCAGCACCACCTGCAGAGCTTTRCTCGAGCTGGCAAAGCCTCTTGGACCCCTCAGTGCTCACCTTGTGGCACTTGGATGGTCCCTGCACTGAGCCCCCCAAGGACGTCAGGCAGGATGTAATCCTTGATCCTGTACTTGGGCAGCCACGCCAGGATTGGGAACAGGCGGAAGAGGGTGAGCCTGAACCTGGAAGAGGAACATCTGGAGGGGAGATAAAAAAAAGAAATTAAAGCAAATCAGCAAAGAAAAGGGGAAGCAAATGAGCTGGAAGTAAGGGAGGATCTTCCTAGAAATGTCTCAGYCTTCCTCCCTCAGCAGATCCTGAGCCCTCTCTTTCCCGTATTATTGCCTTCTTTCTTCTGAGGAATGGAGATAGATTTCCCAGAAGGTGATCAGCAGGGTTATTAACCTTTGTTTGCATAATTATAAACCTATCTTTAAGGTGGTTTCAATCAGGAAGCTGGGAAAAGGAAATCCCAGCTGGAAACCATAAAATAATAATCAATACATCCCTACATCATCAACTGGGCTTCTTCCACTATTAAAAAAGAAACCAAGAAACACCTTGGCAAACAGGACCCCAGATCCCAAATGCACTCAGTACAAACTGTTCTGCTGAGGAAAAAAAACACCAATTTCATTTTCTTCAGCCCAATTTACATTTCTTCCACGCCTTTCATCCATCAAACCCCCGAAGCTCGTGGTTCCCCAGGATAAAAACGGGATCTGTATTCCCAACTCCGACTTGCACCCCCCCAATTCCTGCCTAAATCTGGATTACAGCACTCCCTGTTACCTGAAAAGGTTCCTCAGTTTCTCCCCGACGGGGTAAGTTCTGCTTTTCTTCTCGAACTCCTCGTCGAAGAGGCTGACAGAGTAGGCAGGGCGTTCGATGGCATAGCGAGGCCTGGCCTGGCTCATCTCTGCATCATTTGGATTTTCCCCCAAAAAGAAAAAAATAACAATAATAACAATTAAAAAATAGAAAGAGCAAAGCCAAGAATGCGGCTGGCGTTGGCCCCACCTGCGCTATCGCAGAGCGGACACCTCCAGCGTCTGGAGCCCTCCCCGAGTTCTCCACCCTAAATAGTTTCCCCGTGGCGGAGAGGCAGGCCCTGGGAGTGGCTTCTCCAGCTCCAGGGGCTGCTGCAGCTCCCGGCCAGCTTTCCCAGCCTTTCGGAGGTGATGCTAATGAGCGATGCTAATGAGCGATGCTAATGAGCGATGCTAATGAGCGCAGCGGAGGGAGCCGCGCTCGGCCCCGATCCCCTGGCGGGGGCAGCGGGGTTAATCCCGGCTCCGGGAGTTGCCTCTTTCCCTTCGGGCGAGGCACTTGACCTTTCCCAAGCCTGGGTTTCACCATCGGCGGGGCTGGCAGGGCTTTGCCGGGCTCGGGGGTTGATACCGGCGCTGGTTTGGAGGGCTGGGTGCCGTGTGCGAGGTTCCAGCCGCGCTGCCCAGCATTCCAAAACCTTCCCAATCCCCGCCGGCCGTGGGTGAGMGCCCGGGCTCCTCTAGGAAGTGATGCTCGCGGAGATAACTGTTGCTAACTCATGGCCAGTGATGGAGATGCCAAAACATCCCGGCGGACCTGTCCTGCCCGGTATCTGGGTCTCACCAGAGGGATGATGAACTTGAGAGATCTTTTATTTTACCGGGCTCAGGGGATGCCTGGGGGACAGGGGACAATCACCCCGGACTGGCCGGGCTGGCAGGGGAGGGAGGAAGTGGTCAGAYACAAAGCGAGGATCTCGGTAATTATTTGTGTTTTGGCGTGGATCTTAATGGGTCATTGCCCAACACAGGAGGAGAAGAGGGGGTGGGAAAAGCTGGTGATTCAGGCAGGAGAATGTCTCGAGAAACAACATCCAGGCTGCCGAGAGCTCACGGAGCGATCTGAATGTGCCAGAGCCTCCCCTCCCCTCTSCGGGCTCTGCTGAAAGTCCGGGCACACCTTGGCAAGAGCAGAATGTCCCACCACGGGAGCGGGGACAGCCCGGGCTGCTGCCTCGGAGATTGGAGCAGGGCAGGAAGGAAAGGATGATGCAGGGAGCCGAAACTTTGGGGAGAATTTAGGTCAATRGAGTCATTATGCAAATTGCAGCTAATGGGTCTAGAAAGGGAGGTCAGAGATCACGGGGCACTCTGCTGTAAAACTGCCCCGGCCGTGGGGTGTTTGTGATTCCGGCTCTGCTCTGCACCCCCAAGGCTCGGGACAGACCCCAGCCCACGGCTTTGGRGCAAAGAGGAGACCCGAGCCTCTTCCTGCAGCGCCAGGTGCCTGATCCAGTGCCCTCTGCAGGGCATCCCTGCTGCTCCTTTCCCCCTGGAGTCTCCCCTCCAGGGCCAAGGACAAGCTCTGCCTTTGGATAATGGAACTAATCCGTGTCCCGGGCTCTTCCCGGTCCCTCCTGCCAAAAGCCCGTCTGATAAACACTCACGGTTTTCCCTCCTTTCCCGTGATCCTGTGGCTGTTCCCAGCCTTTCTCCCAGCCCCACAGCTCTGCTCGGAATTTCCAGTTCTCCTCGGTGAATATTTTGTGGGTCCAGACTCAGCAGCAGCTCCTGGGGGCTGATGAACCCACCCGAGCTCCTGGTGGTCTCCCTGACCTCCATCCCTTCTGCCACCAGGCAGCCAATTAAATCCCAGCTCTTTAATTAATTTCCCCCGCTGAGAGAGAGTGCTGGCAATCAAGGAAAAATAATAAACAGAGCAGGTATAGAGGGGAAAATATCCCCACGATTAAATTCCATCTTAAACAAACAGGCTCGTGATGTCAGCGTCTCGGACAGAGTCAAGTTCTGGGCTCGGCTTATCACAGCCTTGCCCTAGATCAAACAGCAGCTCAACCTCACAGATTTGGGAGCTAAAGAGCACCAGGAGCTGCGTGGCTGCTCCGTGGACAAAAGGCAAAGCCAGCTGAGCTGCTGCTTTGGGATGAGCCCACGGCGAGCTGCAGAGCTGGGTTAAACCCTGGGGCAGCACCCGGAGCAATCCCATGGGCGTGGAGGGGAGAGCAGAGCCCCAGGCAGCTGCTCATGGCAGGGAGCAGGGTTTTCAACACAAAGTCTGGGAGAAGAGCTCCAAGGGCTCACAAGTTTTCAGGCAGCCCATCCCTGCAGTGGGTGATRCTCTGAAATGTAAAATTTGACCTCAGTGAGTGCACAAATGGGATGTGATACTCAGAGCGAACAACACATGAGAGCAGAGCTGCTCCAGCAGTGTGATGTGGGTGACCAGCATTGTCCCAGCAGGTCAGCAGTGTCCCCTCAGTCCAGACCTGGCTGATCCCAGCCCTGCCAGTCCCAAGYCAGGCTGTGCATGCCAGGCCAGCACCTTTTCTCCCAGAGTTCGTCCTGCAAACACTCACTGAGCTCTTATCTGCCGTGCCCGTGCTGGTGATAGCTGTGCTTGGGAAGAGGAAAGTCACATTGAGGTTCCTGGCTGCTGTTGATAGGAGCCACTGGCACAAAGCCACTTTCCTGTGCTGACGTAGGCACACACCAGGAGCTCCAGTCCAAGGCATGAGACAGAATTTGGTGGGAGAGCCGCCTGAGCCCTGCCTGAGGCGTGGTACAAGGGCCCAAACTCATCCCAGTGCTGGGCACGGGCATTCAAGGAATGAACGTCCCGTTCAGCCGGCTGCTTCTTAATTSAATTAATTAAAAATCAGTGCTCTTGAAATGAGGCTTCCTCCTCTGCCTGCCCCCTCTCCATCCCCCTCCTCCTTGCGCAAGGCACACCCAGCCCTCCGTGCTGTTTGCTTGGGGCTCGGGTTCAGAGGTCCAACCTCTCCCCAGTCCCGTGTGAATCCCCATCCCAAACACCCCCTCCCGGCCCCATTGCCCAAGGAAGGGCCATAAAAGCAGCTCCCCCCTGTCCCCCAGACCAGGTCTGCAGGGACAGCACAGGCACAGGTGCAAGGGTTTGGTTGCAACACCAGGACGAGGTCCTGACTCCCGTGGCCCCTCACCGGAGCCTTCAGCACCTGGATGTGGCTGCAGGTGCCACAGGAGCCCCGGGGCAACGCGGTGAAAGGGCCCAGGTCCTGCAAGGGCAGCGGGGGAAGCCACCAGCTCCTCCCTGAGGTGCTCGTGGTGCCCGAGGTGGCGGTGCCAGAGGTGGCAGTGCCAGAGGTGGCAGTGCCAGAGGTGGCAGTGCCAGGCTCTGCAGTGCCAGGTGCTCCCCTGGACTGAACTCTCCCTCACCCTCCTGCCCCACGCCCTCTCCTCTCTGCCTTTCCGAGGAGAAGGAGGCTCCTGCTGTCCCTCACTCAGCTCAGGTGTTCCACAAGRTGTTGTATAATTCACCTCTGCCACCCGATCCACCCCTGCACTCCCCGGTCACTCCCTGCACCCTCCTGGCATTGGGAACCTGCCAGGAGCGAGTGCAGCTGCTGGACCACGCCAGGAGCTCACCACCAAGGGCTGRGCCTTCAGCTCACCCCTYCAGCTGGGCCMTTTGGGCACARATCCTTTCTCACGCTTAAAATTTGGTTGKTTTGGTTTTGTTTTGCCTTTGGCTTTGGGTGGCCACAGGCTTCACCTACAAATGATTCAGGAAGAAAAGCTGGCGGTGATAAAGACACATCTACAGTCCCAAATTTTTGTGTATTTTGGGGAAAAAAATCCTTCCCAGTAATCTGGGGAGGGGGAAGAAGCGGGGGCAGGGAAGCAAGGGTTGTATTCAGGGGGCTGATGTATTCAGGGGGCTGATGCCATGCACTGGGCACTCAYTTGTCCCTGGGCTTTCACCTTTTCTTAACCTTTACCCATTAGAAACAGAAGAGGAAGACACCAGAAGAAAATACTAAATCAGTTATGAAAAACATCCATGCCTCAGAAAAGGCAAAATGCCAGAATCCATAAAGTTCAGCCAAAACTTTGCTGTTCCTCTCTCTGTTTTCTGTGAGGAACCACCCTGATGGCTGCTGGAATGGAAGCCAGAGGGAGAAGGGGGTGAGGGGAGGATCTCGAGCAGGCAGGGAATGGGTGCCACAGCGCAGGGCTGGGAGGAGACATCTCTGCTTCCCTCCGGCTCCCATCGCACTGAGCCCTGAGCTGCCCCTGGTCCCCCAGCGCCTGCCACCCCATTCCCCCTCATCCCTGCACCTCCACACGCAGCAGCAGGCATTAAATCAATGTTTTCTCTCGACATTCGGGGTGCGAAACAGGTGATTTCCAGAAGGCAGATGGCCCTTTTCTGCCTGTGAGTGACCCAGCCCAGCGCAGGCAGAGGGCAGAGCTCGCTGCTGGGCCGGTGCCAATGTTTGATGTACCACTTCACACGAGTTTCTAACCAAACTCGCTCCGTGCCTGGTAACCAGAATAATAAAATCTGCAGGCATCTGCCAGCTACTGAGGGCGAAGCCAAAATGTTTGGCTCGCGGGGTGTTTATGAAGTGAGATGTTGATGTTGAGCAGCTCGGCTCCTGCGCTTTGCTGCGAGGGAACAAACGCCGTGGGGCACGGGGGATCTGCCCTGCACKGACAGGGCAGCAAAGCCCGGGTTGGAGCCGCTTTCCCCGGGATTTTGTTTGATTTGCCCTCTCGTTCCCAAGCCCAGCCCGGCTCTCCGTGGCTGCGGGAGCCGCAGCAGCGCCGGGGCCGTGCGGGGCAGGGCCGGGCCGGGGCGAGGCACCGGGCACACGGCCCGGGGTGCTGCGCTCCGGGATGTCCGCACAGCCCGGTGTGCTCCTCCCTGCCCTGCTGTCCCCAGCGGCTGTCACCTCGCTGAGAGTGGCAGAGCAGCGCCTGACCCCAACAGCTCAGCCCAATCCCTGGAAGTGCTGTCCCCATCCCCTTCCCAGAAAACGCAGCTGAGATGGGCAGGAAAGAGCATTTAAAGGACGGACAAGTGAGACTTTGCTGCCCCTCTGCCACAGAACTTTGAGGAGCAGGCGGGCAAGGAGAATCGGAAGGAATTTAAAAGTTTGCAGCGTTCCTGCAGCCCCTGGCAGCCCCAGGGATGCTGCTGAGGGGCTCACTCCTCCTCACGCTCCCGCCCCTGTGGATCCGCTCTCGGAGAAGGAAAAACACCCCTGGGGTCAGCCCGTCCATCCTGCCCGGAGGTGGAGGATGGGATGGCGTTTCTGTGCCGGGAATCTCTGACCCTGGCAGGAACATGACCAGGAAAATGTCACTGCCGGCACTTATCTGTGAGGGAAAGAGGACAGGTCCCCAGCTCCGCGTTTCAGCCTTGCTTACAAATAAGGTGTGGACAAATGTTATCAGGGCAGAGCAGAAAGCATCCCGGCTGCGGGAGCTGCGGGTTCCACCATGGAGCAGGACTGAGGGGATGTTTCCTCCTGCTTCCAGACGAAGRAGCCTGCCTAAACCGGACCTAAATACCCTCTGAAACGGGGCTGGGAGGAGCTGGAGAGCCTGTGACAGGTCTCAGTCTGGGAGCACTCCTCATTCCCACCTTTAAAATTCCCTCCCAACCCGGCTGTGAGCGCCGGGATGCCCTGARCAGCCAAATCCCCTTCGCAGGGCTGGATTCCTGCTCACAACCAGCGCTTCCCAAGCACTGCCTGCAGGCTCTGAGCTCCGCATCCCTTCCCTCTATCCCGGGATGTGCAACCTCCAGTTTGGGCTGGAACATCCTCGGGGCAAGGGAGAACTTTCCACAGTCCCGCTCACAGAAAGTTCTGGTCATAACACGGGTCCAGAAAAATGAGTGTTTCTCATCAGTGTTGCCTGTCCTGTATCAGGCAAATCCCTCCACACATCTCAGCAGGAACCAGGCAGGATAAGGCGGCAGGATTTATTCTAGCAATAATTAATTCACATATTTGGCTCTTCCAGCCTCTCTCTCCGTAATAAATCAAGCTGCTGGATCGTTGGTGTTGCTAATTCCTGAGTAAATCTGCCGCCGTAAATCCCCTTGGCGAAAGGAGGGAGGGAAAGAGAAGAGGAGGGAGGGGGGGAAAAAGGAAGGAAAAAAAAAATAAAAGAAAAAGAAAAAAAAGAAGTAGCAGTTCTCCAAATAGTGCGCCTCACACCCAGTGGCTGTGCGAGCGGAGTGCAAATCCCCCACGCCCACCCAGACAAAGRGGCCGATTGTTGGAGTTACCTGCGCCTCGGGAGAGCCCGGCCGATGGGCGAGGGGGTGCAGATGTGGCAGTGGAGGTGCTGCCGRGGAGGCGTGCRGAGCTCTGCGCTCAAACGAGCCMGTGAGTCATTTATAAATCACCTCASTCAAGGGGACCGGGGCTGTGCTCGGCGCCTGATTGGCTTGGGGAGGTAATTGCGAGCAGGTACAGCCGGGCTAAGCCCAGGAGATAGCCATGGCAGATAAGGGGAGATCTGAAGAGGGAGAAGAGCATTTTTGGATGCTCCCCCCCTCACCCCACCCCTTCCCGCTCCGGCCTGGAGCTGCGTTTGATCCCCTCTGCGGGTCCCTCCGTGCTCCGGGTGACAATAACCCATATTCACGTCCCCTCCCTCCCCTGCCACGGGCCGGGGGCAGCAGGAGATGCTTTTGTCGGCCGCGGTGGGCAGCGGCTGCCCGGCCTTTGAGCTGCGGCCGCCTCTCCGCCGCCGGGATGGACAAAGGGGCGCTTTGTGCCAGCCCCGACCCCGCCGCGCCGGCCCGGGACCCGCGATTGGCAGCGGACAGCGAGAGTGGCTCTCATTTCCAGGTTCAAAGGGATGAGAGGAGCGCGGAGGAGAGGGGAATCCCCGCCGTGTGCCCAGGAGAGAGGGTGGGCTCGGTGCCCGCTGCGGTGGGAGCTGCCCGGGGATGTGCGGGGCGCTGGGGCTGCGCTGGGTTATCTGCGCCTGGGTTATCTGTACCTGGGCTATCCATCTGTATCTGGCCTCTCTGCATCTGGGCTATCTATCTGTATCTGGGCTCTGTATTTGGGTTCTCTGTATCTGCCTGGGTTCTCTGTACCTGGACTCTCTGTCCCTGGGCTCTCTCTATCTATCCCTGGGCTCTCTGTATCTATCCGGGCTCTCTGTATCTACCTGGGCTCTCTGTCCCTGGGCTCTCTATCCGGGTTCTCTGTATCTATCGGGTTTCTCTGTATCTATCGGGGCTCTCTGTATCTATCGGGGTTCTCTGTATCTATCGGGGCTCCCTGTATCTATCTGGGCTATCTCATCAGCCCCGCGGGCACGGTCGGCGGGCAGCAGCCACACCTGGCCACGCGCTCCTCCTGCAGGGTTTGACAGGTTCTTCTGCCGCCCCTGGCAGGGGACAGCGACAGCGGGGAGGGGCCGGGAGGGGCCGGCCGGGAGCCGCAGCCCGGGAGCCACCGCTGAGGCGCTGCTCCATCTCCTGAGGCGCTGCTCCATCTCCTGAGGTGCTGCTCCATCTCCTGAGGTGCTGCTCCATCTCCTGAGGTGCTGCTCCATCTCCTGGCGCTGGAGCTGCCGGGGTTTGGGGAGAGGCAGCGTTTGGAGCTGGAAAAGCTCCTGTGACAGGTCAGGGAGCAGCCAGCTGGGAGCGGGAGACAGGGCTCATCCCGTGCTGCCATCGTGTGCAACCCATGGCACTGCCACTGTGCCAAGCTGGGGGCAGGATCCTGATCTCCTCTCGTGTCCAGGGATCCTGATCTCCCTTCTCCAGGATCCTGATCTCCTCTCCTGTCCACGATCCTGATCTCCCTTCTCCAGGATCCTTATCTCTCCTCTCTGGGATCCTGATCTCTCTTCTCCAGAATCCTGATCTCCTCTATTTCATTTCCAGGCTCCTGGACTCCTCTCCTCTCCAGGACCATGATCTCCCTTCTCCAGGATCCTGATCTCTGTGTCTTCCCCAGGCTCCTGGACTCCTCTCTTCCCAGAGGGATTTGAGGTGCAGGAGCCGGGTACCAGGATGCTGCAGGCGATGAGATGGACAGGGACATCAGCAATGAGATGAGGAATGGGACAGGGATGTCTCCCCAGAGGAATTGGCCCCCAGGAGGAAGCTGCAGAGGTTTTTTTTTGTTGTGAAGGAATGGATCTCTCGCGTTCCCGTTGTCCCCAAGGACAGCCTGGCGCTTTCCCGGCGGTGCCTCTGCCGCCCTCCCTCCTCCGGCCGCCGCCGGGATGCGCTGGGAAAACGATGGGAAAAGCGAGCGGGGAGGGGAGGCAGGAGGGCAAAGAACGCACAGCTGGGCTGAGCAGCAGCGAGAAGGCAGCGGCGCGGCCTTTGCTCGCTCCCAGAGTCAAAATTCCTGGTGCCTTGTGCACGCTCGAGGCATCGGCAGCTGCTGCCAAGAACCCTCATCGTATGCAAATCAATCAGCGCGTCTGCAGCACGCCAGGGGAACACCCTGCCRGGGAAGGGGGCTGATTCATCGCCATCTGACCCGCACGGGTAATCATTGCCGAGCTGTTATCCTGCAAATGTCATTAATAACTCATATCGAGTGCGGGGTTTGTTTTTTTCCTCTAAAGGGCAGCCGGAGTCCCGCGGGACAGGAACGCGTGGCACGGCCCGGGGAGCAGCCCACGAGTGTTCCCTGAGGCTCCTGGGCAAATCCCGGGAACGCGGAGCTCCAGCATCCACAGGGATCCCGCACCGCCCAAAGAGCGGCAACAGCATCTTAGAGGATGCTAATTAACATGCAGGGTTAATTAGCTGGGATGTTCACACCGAAAGGGACTTTTGCCACCAGGAAAGGGCATTTTTCCCAGCCAAGCTCCACTGGGAGAAAGTCGAAAGGTAAAATTCCAAAGCTCGTGGCATGAGGAAAACAGGAGCAGCTGGTGCTGCTCGTGCTCTGACCTGCTCTGTGCTCCGGGGCAGGCACRGGCAGGGCCCGGCAGGGTCAGCAATGTCARCTCCTTGGGRATGTCACTGTCCCTGGCACAGGCAGGGCCCGGCAGGGTCAGCACTGGGATGTCACTGTCCTTGGGAATGTCACTGTCCCTGGCACAGGCAGGGCCCAGCAGGGTCGGCATTGGGATGYCAGCTCCTTGGGAATGTCACTGTCCCTGGCASRGGCACARTGGGACACAAACCCACCCCAAAGGGACACTGGGGCTGGCACTGGGATGCTGGCAGGGCTGCTTGGATCCCTGTCCCCCCAGCACTGGCAAAACCCAGGGAAGGTCTCAATCGTGTGCCAGGTAATTTTTCCACAGGGAATTACACGAGACCTTCGGGCTCTGCCTGTCTCTTCCCAGCCCCGCTGTCCCTCCTGCACGGACGGATTCCCTTTTGTTTCCTGCTGCCTGTGGCAGGAGCTGCTATTCCAAAGTCCTGCTGGGTGTGATCAGGATAAAACGAGGTCTTGCCCTGCAGGGAACCCAGCCCTGAGCAGCCAYCGATGGTCCTGGGGCATTTCTGGCACAATCCTGGTCAAATTCCATTTTCAGTAATTACAAATACGGCTCATTCTGCCTCTTTCTGTGCTGCCCAAACTCCCCACGTGTGGCCCGAGGATGTGGGCACCAAGAGAGCGCCCAGGATGGAGTGCAAGGCGTGGCTGAGTGTCTGGGAAGCACCGGGAAGCCGAGGGAGAACCAGGACACCAAGAGACACCGCAGGGACTCCCCGGGTGAGCCCGGGGTGCTCAGACTGCTGAGCTGGTTATCACCAGGGCCGATAGCAGCGCTCCGTGCCCTGGAATGCGGGGGTTTGTTTGCRGATGATTAATTGGGGCAGATACGTGGCACTTAATGGGGGCAATAACTCAGYGGTCATAATTCAGAGCACTGCATGCCCTGGGGGCTGGCTCCTGGGAGATGAGGGGACCCGCAGGGAGCCTTCCTCCCTCCAGCCTTCCCTCCCTCTGCCATCCCCASACCTGCAGCCACGGCTGCTCCTCGCTTTTGGGTGGATTTTCCGAGGGAACAGGGCTTGTGCAGGCAGAGGAGAGGGTTTGGGATGGGGATGCTCCAGGTCGAGTCTCCGAGGAGGGAGCCTGGGGTTGGTGCAGGCAGAGGTGTGAGGAGCAGGAGGGTTTGGGATGGGGATGCTGCAGCTGCAGCCTCTGACGAGCAGAGTCTGGGGCTGGTGCAGGCAGAGGTGTGGGGAGCAGGAGGGTTTGGGATGGGGATGCTGCAGCTGCAGCCTCTGAGGAGGGAGCCTGGGGTTTCCATGAGCATCTGGGAGGTGCTGAACAGGCTGGGAGCTGCTGGGAGGTGCTTCCTCACGGCTGCTGTGCTGCTCGGGCTGTGACACCTGCACAGGGGACAGCTGAAGCCAGGTGTGGTGTCCTGCTGCCCTGTCTGTCCGTCTGTCTGTCTGTCCCTTCGGGAGCGTTTAAAATCCCACACCCAGCCGGGAAAGCCGAGATCTGGGCTGCCCAATCCCCACGGGAACGAGCTGGGGCAGCTGATGGATGTGGCCGGTGCTGCAGGACGCTGTGAGCTTCTGGCAGGGTGGGCAGGGGCTGGCGCTGCCGCTGTCACCGCGTGTCACCGCATTGTCACCGCACAGAGCCCCGCTGCAGCTCTGCCATTCCAGRGCTGGCTCTCACCGTTTCCTGCAGGTCCCGGGCCAGGGCTCGGTGCCACCACCCCCTGGCAGAGGTGGCCTGGCCGTTGTCCCCGCGGTGCCAGGGCTGGAGCCGCGGCTGCCACCTGAGAGGGACGCGCTGGCGCTGCCACCCCCGCTCGGTGTCACCGGCTGGCACCGGGGGCACGGCGTGATCCGGGCAGGAATGAGGAACGGCGCGTCCCGGAGGGAGCAGCAGCGTTATTTACWGCACCAAAAAGCCAGGCTGGAATGCAGGAAGGCTCGGCGGGGCTCGGAGCTCCCCCGTGGGCGTTCGGGGCCCTTCGGTTCTCAGGCTCTGTCTGGGGATTTGGGGTTTGTCCGCCCCAAACTGGGGATTTGGGGTTTATCCGCCCCAAACTGGGGATTTGGGGTTTATCTGCCCCAAACTGGGGATTTGGGGTTTTTCTGCCCCAAACTGGGGATTTGGGGTTTATCCGCCCCAAACTGAGGATTTGGGGTTTATCTGCCCCAAACTGCTCGGTCAGGGCTGCTCAGGACCCTTTCCAGCCCCCCTGAGCCCTGTGGGGACATCTCCTGCTGACACCATGGAACCTCTGTGTGTGTGCGGGGCCAGCCCTGTCACAGCCCCTGTCCCTTCCTCCCTGGCAGCGCTGCCACGGGCACGTCCCCAGCAGAGATTTGTGGGGTGGGACACCCTGGTTCAGGGAGCAGAGGGGTCACAGCCAACCCCACCCACCCAAATCTCTGTCTGCAGCACCTCAAGGATCTCCAGAGGAGTTGTCAGCCCCCAAAGGAGCCTGGCCAGCCCTCAGAGAGCACCTGGCAGGCAGGTGAGGGCTGTGTGTCCTCACCTGGGGCTGGCCCCGCTCTCTGGACAGCCCGCAGGTCACCTTGAGCAAGGGCTGTTATCTTATTTGTAAAATAGGTGGAAGATATCTGCCTTCTGCCAAGGGGAACTCCAAATGCGCTCAGCAAGGTCTGCCCAAGGCCTGGGGACACGAGCAGCTCCCGGGGCTGSGTGGGAGCAGCCCCAGCACGAAACATTCCAGCCCTTGGAGCAGCCCCAGGCCAAGGAGCATCCCATTCTCCTGGAATTCGGGCTGGGGGCTCCTCCAGGCACTGCCTGCCCCAGCCCTCAAGGAATTCTGCCCACTCTGACCCAGCAGAGTCAACCCAATTGAGGGTGTTTTATATTTTTTTGGGGTTTTGTTTTGTTTGGGGTTTTTTTTTGGTTTTTTGTGGTTTTTTTTGCGGGTTTTTTTTTTGTTTGTTTGTTTGTTTTTTTGCTTTTTTTTTTTGCTTAAACCATTAAATTCCTGTGAAGGGAGGTTTTCCAATCTTTCCAATCTGAGAAAAAAAAAAGAGAGAGAGAAAAAAAGAGGAATTTTCCCTCAAAAGAAAAAAAAAAAAGGGGGCAGGTGCACGGGTGGAGGAGAACGTGTGGCTTCTCCTGCTTCCCCCAGGAGCGAGGGGAGGAAGGAGGTGACCGTGGCCCCAGCGCTGCCGCTGCTATGTGGCCTTGGGCRACTCATTAAGGCCCAAATGCTCGGATGGGAGGGAGATAAGTCCTGACAGAAACCCGCTCATTGTTGGGGCTCCGAGGTCAATGCCTGCCCAGGAGCTCAGGTGCTGGCCGGGAGGACCTGGAGGAGGAGGAGGAGGAGGAGGAGGAGCAGGTCCAGSTCCTGTCGCCCCCGGGCAGAGCCATCAGCAGGCAGATTTGAGATGAAAGCGCTGCCTGCTTTGCCTYTTTTAGGAGTTTTAGGAGCGCTGGGGCTGCTCCCGAGGCCAAGGGTGCAGCTCAGAAAGGGTCGGTGGTTAAAGGGCATTGAATGAAGCATTTGGGGCCAGAGGGAATCTGCTGGGAGGGGGAATCGCTGCCCTGAGCCCCCGCAGGGCTCCAGGGAGGCTCTGTTGGTGCCCTGGCTCCTGCTCTGCTCCAGCCCCATCCCCGGGGATGCTGGTGACACCAAAATGRGCCAGAACAAATGTTCTAACACGATTTGGAGTATTTAATCTTTAAACTGCATTCAGCAGCTGCAGAAAAACTGCAGATTTCTATTCTCTGTATTATTTATCGCTGATGATGGCCTCGTGCAGAAGCTGAGGGCAGTGAGAGGAGGCAAATCCACATTTTCCCTTTGCTCAGCACGGGTGGAGCTGCAGATCCCCGTGGTTTGTGTCTGTCCACGCTCTGAGGAGCTGCTCATCCATCCAGGACGGAGTCCAGCCCATCTCAAACCCAAATCTGGGCAGTTTGGGGTAGSGAGCTCCTCCCGGGGCTGCCGGGACGGGCCAGCAGGAGGCTGAGGCTGCTGCGGTTCTCAGGTACAAATCACGCTGGGATTCCCGTGGGAAGGTGCTGTCCATCCTGTGCCGAGGGCCACACCCTCCCTGCGAGCCCTGCCGTGTCCCTCGGCATAGGGACCGTCCCGTCCTGATAARCCCAGCCCTTCGTGGGGTTTGCCGCTGGTTTCCCTGCCCTGGGGTCCGTGCCACGGTGGGATCCTCTCAGCCCCTCCGTGGGGGCTCTGCAGGGCCCCAGAGTGATGGCACTGAGGGGTGGGGCAGTGGGACAGCCCCGTGCCCACCCCGCACTGGTCCCGCTGCTGTCCCCAGCCCTGGCTGCTGAGCTCAGCACGTCCCAGAGCGGCTGCCACAGCCCCTAATCCTCCCTACGTGCTGCCTCAGCCCTGCCACGTCCCCAGCCSCGCTGTCCCCAGCCCTGTGACCCCRCACAACCCCGCACGGGGCTGTCCCCCGGGGTGGGACACGGTGACAGCTCCTCCTTGGGCTGGGCATGGAGGAGCAGCAGCAACATCGGCTGTGCCTGGCTGGGGGTGAAGCACGGGGGGAGGGGGTGGCTGTGCTTCCAACCTGGTTTTGTGTCCTTTTTGGGGACAGTCACACCTTGGGGGGGACAGCCACCAACCCCAGCCCTTCATCACCAGGTGACAAGGACCAGGAGAGACCTGAGCCCCTCATCAGCAGGTGACAAGGAGTGACCTGAGCCCCTCATCCCCAGGTGACAAGGACCAGGACAGGTCTGAGCCCCTCATCACCAGGTGACAAGGGCCAGGACAGGCCTGAGCCCCTCATCACCAGGTGACAAGGACAGGAGTGGCCTGAGCCCCTCATCAGCAGGTGACAAGGACAGGAGTGACCTGAACCCCTCATCACCAGGTGACAAGGACAGGAGTGACCTGAGCCMYTCATCMCCAGGTGACAAGGACAGGAGTGGCCCCGGTGGCACACAGGGAGGCTGCAGAGCCCCGTGCTGACACCTGCGGAGGTGTTGAGTGCCCTGTGGCCCGGTGGCACCACGGGGCAGAGATAAGGCTTTGCGTGATGCCGTGGCTTTGTTTTTCACGTCTGACGCCTTTGAAAGGTTCCCTGGAACTTTGCACCTCGGGTTTATCAGGGCAGCTTTGAAGTGGCTGAAGCCACTGCGTTACTCAGTCCCAACTGCAGGTTAATGGGGCTTCTGCTTCCAAACAGGAAATTTGGGGTGTTTTTGATTCTCTTTGCAGATTTTCAAGGTCTTTTCCAGTGAATTTAGTGAAATTTTCACATTTCAGTAAAAGAATTCCGTCCCACCCAGCTCCAGGTGCCACGGGYTGGGGTGGGTGGACATTCAGGGCCACGGCTTCACGGTGGGCTTGATGATCCCAGAGGGCTTTTCCAACCTAAATTAYCAATTCCATGGCTCTTGGGCACTGCTGCCCGTGCCTGGGGTGTCTCAGGGAGGAGCAGCAGAGGAGCCGCTCTCTGGCAGCCCCGCACGGGGGATTTGTGATGCAAACCCCCCTCCCCAGCCCTGGAACCTGCACGGGGCCCAGCAGGGCTGGTTCCCCCAGGTGACACAGAGCACAGGCTGGGCACATGGGCTGAGGGGTGGTGAGGAGCTCTCAGGGGTACCTGAACCTCAGAACACTGAACTGAACCTCAGAACACTGAACTGAAGCTCAGAACCTCAGAAGCAAACTGGGAGTCGGGGATTTAGGGTGAGTGTGGGGTGCCAATTCCTCAAATGCAGATGGTTGGGATGGTCCCTGTTTGGTGAGCAGCATCAGGGTGGGATTTTACTGATTTTTGGGTGAATGAGAGCCTGTAGGGCCAGCAGAGCAGCCTGGGCAGGCTCTGGGTATTGAACAGGGCAGGAGGGCTCAGGTTTGGCTCCTCAGCGGTGGCCACAGGCCGGGCTGAGYTCAGGAACTCAGGTGGCTGCTCAGGAACTCACTGAGTCACACAAGGCAAATATTTTCCCCCTTTGATTTTCACCCTGAGAAAATCTCGGGCTGACCTTGTTAATCCCACGTGTGGCACAAACCTGCCCCTGTCCTTTATCGGGTTTCGGCCGCGGGGTAGTGTTACCAGCTTAGCACCTCTGGCTGCTCCTGCCAGCATCCTGCCTGGCTCCCTGCCACCCTGCCACCCTCCGCGGCTGTCCCCGGGCTGCCTGGACACCCAGCCCCGCGGGGATGGAGGGAGGACAAAAGCTGGAGGGTTGGAGCTGGCTCCAGCACGGTGCTGCWCATCTGCGRGGTGTCAGCCGGGATTTCTGCAGGGTGGGGATGCACTGGGGATCCTGCCGGCTCCCGGGGCTGCAGCAGCAGCATTCCCAATCTCARTTCCCGTGTCTGGAGTGATGTTCTGTGGATGTTCCAGGTGCCGGGGCCCTGCTCATTGGAGCCCAGGGCTCTGTGGCTGCAGCTCGAGGTGTGACCCTGCCCGTCCGTGCCCGGAGCATCCCGGGCTGCGGGAGGAGCCTGAGCCAGRTCTGAGCTCCCRCSCGGCTCCAGCYGCTGYCCCTCAGCCTCCAGCAGCTCCGGGYTTGTGCCAGAGGCTGCCCAGCCCCGGCTCAGCTCCTCTGACTGCGTTTGTGTGCTCTGCTCAGCCCTGCCTGCCCRAACTGCCGCTCGCTGGGCTAAAACAGATCTGGTTTTTGTTTGGGAGCTGCTGGGGGAAGGGTGTGATCAGAAAAAACATCGCTGCTGGCACGGACAGCGCTCAGCACCCGCCTCCCAACAGCCCCGGGCTGGGGCTGGGGGTCTGAGTGTGCGGGGGGCTCCGGGCGGGCACAGGGCGGGCAGAAGGTGGGCAGGAAAGAGTTAATGCCCCTCTCCTCCCGAGAGGAAGAGACAAATCCTCTCCCCGGCCCGGTGCCCAGACAAACAGGAGCGTTGCGTAAGGAGCAGGGTGGGAACTCTCCGTTCCTCTCGGCACGGGCGGCCCAGCCCCRGCTCTGCAGCCCCCGCGCCCCCCGTGCCCAGCCCCGGCTCTGCTTTCACCTTTCCTGAGCTCACCTGCCGGCCCTGGCCCTGCCTGTGCCACCCACGGGCGCTGTCCCCGCGGGAGCTCCGGGGGATGTCCCGGGGGACCCCTGCACTGGGTGGGGAGGGGGCTGGAGGAGGGCAGGAGGTCCCTGGTGAGCTCCCCGGGGATGTGAGTCCGTGCAGCCCGGCCAGGGGGATGCTGAGCCCCGGGTGGAGGCACAGGGCGGTGCCGGGGGATGGAAGGAGCGCGGGGAGGAGCGGGATGGATGCAGGAAGGGCAGCGGAGCCGGGCTCTGCTCCCAGCGGGCTCCCTCTGCCTCCTGCCGGGCCCCCGCGGGACTCTGCACACCCAGCCCGCCCCTCCTGGCCCCAAATGTGCACTGAAACAAACGAACAAACRAACAAAAATACCCAAAACAACCCCTCCRAAAAACCCCTCAGACCCAAAATGCACCCCCAGCCCTGAGAAGCTGAACAGGCTCAGGGAGCAAAGTCTGGAGCCCCCACCCCACCTTGCTGCTGCGGGACCTGGGGAGCGTTTTACAACACAGAAATATAAATAAAAATGAAATATTTAATTTCCTTTTTTTTTTTTTTTAAGAAAAAAAAAATAGAGTACCCCTGACAAAGTGCTTTTTTGAGAATCCTCCCCAGTGAGGCGGGAGGGGGAACGATTTGATGGCGGATATGGGAGAGRGGAGGGGAAACTGAGGCACGAAACTGAGGCCCAGGAGGGGCCTGTGCCAGCCCCGATTGTCCCCTCACCCTGAGAGCCGGGGGGCAGCGGTGTCTGAGGGGCTCCGGGGGCGCTGCCCGCAGCCCCGGCACCGTCACCGCAGGGACATCCCCGCTCGGGCCCCGGGGGCAGCACAGCCAGGGGGACAGCGCTGGTGACACTGAGGGGGCTCGGGAGAGCCGCTCCGGGATGTGCAGATGTGTCCAGCGGTGCTGGCTGTGCCCTGGCCGGTCCCTGCGGGGTGGGCAGCGGGCACGGACCCCCGGGCACGGCTCCGTGGGGTCCCGGGCTCAGCAGCAGCTCTGCTTGGGCTTGTCGTTGGGAGTGAGCTTGATGGAGTCGGTTAAATAGCTCTCAAAAATCCCTTTATACTGGAAAAAAAAACAAAACGGAGGAGAGGAAAGGATGAGTGAGCCCAGCTGAGAGCCAGGCTGGGCTGCGGAGCGCTGCGCTCCAGCCCTGGCTTGTGCCTAAAGGCAAAACGCAGGGAAAAGGCAAAGCGCAGGGCTTGGGGACACGGCTGTCCCCGTGGCACGGCCGCTAGAGGACAGTGCTGGAGCGCTGTGGGTGCCACACGCCGCCCTCCCATCCCTGCGGGAAAAGCGAACAGCAATTCCTGCCCCTATTGATTTAGGGTCGGTCACCGCCGCGTTTCCCATTCCCGGGGCTCTCCGCGGCTGCAGGAGCGGCTCCATCCGGGAGCATCTGTCAGAGCAGCCCCGGCCCAGCCCGGTTCCCTCCCGAACCCTGGCCCGGCATCCGCTCGGAGCTGGAGGACGCTCACCGTGCTCAGCGCCTGCTTGGCGAGGGTCTCGAAAGCCTCGGCCACGTTGATGTTGTTCTTGGCGCTGACCTCGAAGTAGGGGATGTCCTTGTCCTTGCACCAGGCTGAGGCCGTTTCCCGGGGCACCTGCGGGGGCCACAGCTCGGGGTGGGACCGGGACCCTCCCCGCCCACCCCAGGCTGTCGCTCCTGCTGCCTCTGCCGGGGACAGCCCCAAAGAGCAGCAGGAGGAAGCTGCTTTATCCCCTCCGAGAGTCCTGGGGGAGGTGGCAGCTCCTTGCCTGGAGCTCTGCTGTTCATGTGAGGACAGGGAAAAGGTTCTGGGGTGAAGGATCAGCCCTCAAAAGCCCTTTGGACCCTGCRGCACCCCAGCCATACAATCATGGGATTGTTTAAATTGGGAAAGACCTTCAGGATCATCAAGCCCAGCCATTAACCCAGCACTAAACCATGTCCCCAAGTGCCACATCTGTASAGCTTTGAAATCCCTCCAGGGATGGTGACYSCAGCACTGCTCCTCCCTGCTCCACCCTTACCTGCCGGTCACTGAGGTCTATCTTGTTCCCCAGCACCACCATGGGGAAATCCTGTTCCCTGGGAATGACCTTCTCCAGGAAATCATCTCTCCAGTTGTCCAGGGCCTCAAAGGACTCCCTGTCTGTCACGTCGAAGGCCAGCACGCAGCCGTCGGAGCCTTTGTAGAAGGTGGACACCATGGAGCGGAAGCGCTCCTGTCCCCCCGTGTCCCAGATCTAGGGCAGAGCAGGGCACAGATGGACACAGCACACGAGCAGGGTGGGGGCTGCAGCCCAGAGGAGCAGCTTCAGGGGGTGCTGAGCCCCCAGAATTCCTGTGGGATTCCGGTGGAGTTCATGGATGCTGAAAATCAGGCGCTGAAAATCAGGCGCTGAAAATCAGGCTGTGAGAATCAGGGTCTGAAAAATCAGGGTCTGAAAATCAGGGTCTGAAAATCAGCTGTGAAAATCAGCTCTGCAAATCGTGCTCTGAAAATCAGACTGTGAAAGTCGGACTCTGAAAATTGGGCTCTGAAAATTTGGCTCTGAAAATTGGGCTCTGAAAATCAGACTGTGAAAGTCGGGCTCTGAAAATTGGGCTCTGAAAATTGGGCTCTGAAAATTGGGCTCTGAAAATCAGCTTTAACAATCAGGCTCTGAAATTCTGCTCTGAAATTCAGCTCTGAAAATCGGGCTCTGCACGTCCAGCCCTGCACCTCCCGACCCCGGTGAGCCCCTGGTCACAGGGTGTGACACACACGGGGACCGGGGTGGGCAGCCCGGGCAGTGCCAGCCCACCCCGCTCACCTGCAGCTTCAGGGGGGTGCTGTCCACGGCGAGCACCTTGGTGAGGATGCTGGCGCCCAGCGTGGTGCGGTAATCCTCGTAGAACGTCTTGTGCACGTACTGGTGCAGCAGAGAGGTCTTGCCCACGCTGGTGACGAGCAAAGGGRCACTGGTGAGGCTCGGGGGGTGGCCAGGGGACACCCAGGGGGCTGCCCTCCCTCGCCAGCCCCTTACCCCAGAGCTCCGATGATGATGATCTTCAGATCCACCTTCTTGCTGGCGTCCATGGACGGGCTCTGTGGGACGGGAGGGGTTGCGGGGATGGCTCCTGGCCACCCTGGCCCTGCTGGACCCTCCCAGCTCGGGATGTCGCTGTGTCCTCACCGTGCCAGCACCATCCATGCCCGTGCCATGGTGGGGACAGGAACACTCCCCGTGCCAAGCCCTGCCCACGTCCCCGCCCTCGCCGGGCTCCGGAGGAGCCGCAGCACGCCCGGACTCGCCGGTTCATCGCCATTCAAAGCTGCCGGGAGCCGCTTCCCTGCTCCTCCCGCCCCCTCTGCAGCGCACTCCCTCCTCCCCCTGGGCCTGGCGCACACGCCTGGGGTCCGGCCGAGGATTACATTTATTAGAGAAGACCCCAGCCAGGTGGAATTCCTTGGYGCCTCAAGCGCATCCCAGGGAGCATTCCCGCCCAAATCTCCCCGCAGGATGTGTCCCCATTATGTCCCAGTGTCCCTGCATGCTCTGAGCCTGGCCAGGACCCCTGAAACCCCTTCCCCTGGCGGCACCAGCATCCTCCGGCAGCCCCAGCATCCCCATCCCCGTCCGGCACCGCCAGCCAAGGCACGGATGGAAACATTGGCAGCTTCACCCCTGCATTTTTCCCCGATGCGCTGGCCAGCGCTGCGCCATTGCCCCTTGGAACAGCAGCGGGGAGCTCTCAGCTGTGGGCTCCAGGCCCCCCTGCCCCCCTCGGCCCCCCTGTGTCCCCCTGTGTCCCCCTCTGTCCCCCTCTGCCCCCCGTGCCCAGCCGCGGGCAGCATCCTCGGCGCAGGCACAGCTTCGCTTCCCGGCACACACAAACTTCCCTGTCCTTCCGCCAGTTTTTTGGGAGGCCAGATGTTTTTAGACTCCAAACGGAGTTCTCCCCTCGCCGTAGCCGCGCGGGTCCCGGCTGTGCCCGGGGACTCACCTGCAGGGCGCTCACCTGCCGGGGCAGCCGCGGCTCCCGGCTCGGTGCGGCCGGCCCGGGCGGGGCAGAGCCGAGACAGGAGGCTCCGGGGAAGGCAGAGCCGATCCCTGCCCTCCCGGGGRAGGCAGAGCCGATCCCTGCCCTCCCGAGGAAGGCGGCTGCGGGGCCCCGTCCGTGACATCAGCAGAAAGGGGCCGAGATCCCGCCGGCGCTGGAGGAGGCGCTGCGATGTCCGCGGATGTTCCCTCGGTGCCGGGGCTCTGCCGATGTCCCCGGGCGCCTCGGGGTACGATGGGGAAGGGGAACGAGGTTCTCCTCCGCTGCTGGAGTTTGGGGTTGACTTTTGGCCTCTCCTCTGGCTCAGAATCTCCTCGGTTCCTTGCCGCCACCTCCCCGGGACCCTTTATCTGCGTCCCCCCCGGGGGATTATTGAGGGATGTGGACAAAGGCTGTGAGCAGCATCCCTGGAGCCGCCCCGGACTTTGCTACCGTGGGATGGCATAAGCGGATTTGGGAGCTGGGAACGGCTGAGGAGGGGCTGGGATCCCTCCGAGGAGCTCTGTGTGGCTTCGTCTCGTTTTCCAGGCAGGAGAGGGGCAGGGTGGGAATCAGGAGCGTTTGCAGCCCCTCGGTGCCACATCCCTGCAGCCCCCAGCCCTCAGGGGTCCCASCCAGCACCCACAGGCAGCGCGGCCACCCCAGAAACACCCCAAAAAGAGGGGACAGAGCTGGTGAGGGCTGCGGGAGGATGTGTTCAATCAGTAAATGGGATTTCGGGGTCTCAGCTGCCCTCAGGGAGCAATCCCAGCAGCAGGAGGGTGCCCAAGGCTCTTGGGAGTGGGAAAAACCTGCTTGGGCACGGCTGCAGAGGCAGAGCTCTGCCTCCCAACGTGCAGGGGCAGGTCCCGTGCCTTTACCAAGCATTCTGTAGGATTTGGGGTTTGCAGTGGGAGCGGGGTGTCCCCATCTCTGACCCCCCCCCTCATCCTGAACCCCCAGCTGCTGGTGATCCCCCTGCCCAGGTTTTGGGGTGCCTCCAAGACCACCGCCTTTTGCTTTTCCATTTCCAGCATTTTTGTGGATTTTTTCCCCCCTTACAGACCCTGCTGGGATCTCAGGGAGGATCACTGCACTCAGCAGGACAAACCCTCCTCCCCCTCCTCTCCAGGTGTAATTTGGGGACCTGTCTGGCCAGAAAAATCTGTTTTTCCCCCCAGAGGGCAGGCGCTGGGAGGAGCTGGGCTGAGGCAGGAGAACCCGAGCCAGTTCTCCCCAGTGGTGGGTAAAAGGCTGAAGTTTCCCTGGAGCAGCTCTCTCCTAATCCCCGTTTTCAGCCCTTTTTCACCCTCCTGCTTCACCTTTGCTCCTGCAGACAGGATTTATTGTTCAAGCTCCCCCCGCAACAACTTCTGCCCTCGTTCCTCTCGWGTCCCTGCTGGGACAGGGGTTGCTCACCCTGTCAGATGATCGAAGCCTCTCCAAGCTGCTGGGGCTGTTTGTGGTCAATCCCAAACTGCAGCTGGTGCCCACGGCCACTTCTGCTTTTGGCCAGGGCAGCTGTACCCASCAGGGCACATCAGCCTCAGCTCTGATTTCACAGGAAAAGGGATTTTCCCCCAGATCCTGCCCTCCTGGTCCCCCCTGGGCTGAGATTCTGCCTGCAGGGAGGCAGTGGGAGCAGTGGTGATGGCCCAGCTCAGCAGCTACAGAGCTTCAGTGCCGTCCTGGCTGCTCCCCCAGCAGCAGTTCTGAGGAAAAGGCGTGGGTTTTGTGGCCTGTGACTGTGAGGGWGGTGACGAAAGCCAGGCTGGGGCTGACACAGCTGAGGGAAAGGCTGTGGGGACAAGGAGAGGGTGGGCTGTGCCCTGCAGGGCCGTGGGAGTGAGGGAGAGGGAAGGAAGCAAAGGGCATCCCAGTGTTCCCTGTGCTGCCCAGCCTCCTTGGGGACAGCAGGGTCGCTCTTTATTGGGATGCTCACATTTGTTTGAGCAACTTCCCTCCTCCAAACGTGTCAGAATGCTCTGAGATCCCAAAAACACAGCACCAGAGCAGTCCTGGGCAGCTCCAGGCCAGGCCAGCCTCACTGCCAAGCTGCTGTTTGGGGACACTGCGTGGCTCCTGCCGTGCTGGGGGACATTGGGATGCTCTCCCCCCCAGCCCCTGGGCTCGTGCTCAGCAGCACCTTGGTGTGCTGAGGGTTAAGGTGGAAGAGGGACAGGAGACCTTTGTGCAGCTGCCCCAGCACCTTATCTGGGCCTGCAGCWGGGGTGAAGTCAACACAGGAAACGTCACAGAGCCCACACTGGTCAGTGGCACAATCAGTGCCCCTGGGTAAGGCAGATATGTCCCTKTATTGCAAACCACAACGTTTACAACCAGATCTGAGTATCCCAGAGCTCCCAGCCCTGAAGGCTGCTCTGCTCTGGGCTGGATGGAGCTGCCCTTGGCACTGCTGGCYTTGCTTCAGTGGGGGAAACAGAGCAAAGGCCTGGATAAAAATAACCTTTTTTGTGCTTCCCTTTCTCGCTGCCTCGGGGTGCATCACTTGTGAGCCATTGTCACACTGCCATCAGCAAGTCACGTGTGCCACGGTGACTCCTGGGGACCCCCATGGCCAGCAGCCCCCCACAGCCCCCCAGACCCCACATCCTTTGAGCCAGCCCAGCCCTCAGCAGCTGCTTTGCCCTTTTTTCCTCAAGGCCCCACCAAGCACGCTGTCCTTGTGAGTTCCCCAAGGGAATCCAAGCCAAATTCACTGGAAATCACCTGTTGCTCAGGGAGTTTTGTGGCACAGAGAGAGCCCCAGGGTCTTTCCAGTCTCCTTGTTACCTTCTTGTTTGGCAGCACCAGCTGAGGAAAGGTGCATTCCCTGTGCTCCCTCGGCCCCTGCCCTGCTCACAGGCCCCTGGGATGCTCTGGGATGGCCACAGCCACCTCCAGGGATTTCTGCTCTGCCTGGGCAAAGCTTCCTCTTCCTTCTGCCCCTGTGGGAATCCCAGGGAAGTTCTGGCTGTGCTGGGAGTGCAGCCCTGGCAGTGCCATGGGTCAGCCAGGGAGGAGGGCAGGACATGGGCAAGGAGGATTGAACCCCCAGCATAGCCCTATGAGATGTGCAGGATTTCTGCTGGGCTGCTGGCGGAAGCAGGAGAAGTTTGGGTTTATTAAAGCTTTTTATTGGCTCAGGATTCAAACCCAGAGAACGTGCAGAGCAGATCACAGAGCTGCTCGAGACGTTTTTGTATCACAGTGTCCTGGCGTGGGCTGGGCTCTCCAGCTGCATCCCCGGGTGTCCTCATCCCCCTGGGGACACCGAGGAGGACATGGTGACATCCACCGCCCTGCCAGGGTCCGTTCCTCTCCTGCCCYGAGGATGTCCCAGCCCTAAGGGACAGCAGGGGCCAACCCCACCCTGTTATTGCCACGGTCAAAGACGGAGTAGAACTGACGGATGAAAACATCACCCAAAATCCAGAGGGGTCCTGTGGGAGGGGGCACGTCRTTGCCCTGGAAGCCACTGGTGCAGAAGGTCATGCCATCACCGGACTCCTGGGGAAGGAGAAGTGGAAAGCTGGGCAYGAAGCAGAGAGCCTCGAGCACACGGGAACACCCAGGAACGGTGGCAAAGCAGAAACCAGCGGGGTTTGTCACCCTTGGGGACACACTGCCAGCTCCTGGCATGGGGCTGGGCCACCTTTGCCACTGGAGCAGCTGGGATTTGGGGTGGAGGGAGCCACAGCCATACCACCAGGGTGTAAGCCTGGGCGCTGAGCGTGTAGGGCAGCCCGTTGATGGTGAAGGTCAGCTCAGGCATCTCGTCGAGGTTGCTGCACTCCACGGCGTACTGCAACACAGCCAGGGGCTCAGGGACTGCCCAGGGGGGTTCCCAAGGCTTTGTCCCCTGCTGTCCCCACCCTGGCTCTCACCTCTCCATCCACAGACACAGCCCCAATGAGSTTCTGCAGCTTTTTGATCTCCTTGGTGGGGCCGGCGATGAGCGATGTCCCAGTGTCCACGATGGCCTGGCAGCCGTTGGCACAGAACGTCACCGTGCCACCCAGCTGGATGCTGGAAGAGGGGAGAAGGGAGGAGCAGCAGGGGTTTGTCCTGCTCTGCCAGCCCAGCCCTGCCCTCCCTCCCTGCCCAGCAGCACTCACTTGTCCAGCTGGATCTGCCAGTAGCCCTGCTGGGTGACGGGCACCCAGTTCAGGGTCCCCGTGAAGCGGGAGGTGTCAAAGCCCCCAAAAAGCAGCTCTCCTCCCTGGGGGGCATCGGGGTTCCTGCAGGGAGGAGGACAAATTGTGAGATTTTTGTCCATTCAGCATGGAAATACCCCAAATTTCTCCCCGCAAATGCTGTAAGGCCAGAGGTCTGCAATGCCCCGTCTGGTACCAAAACTCCCCCTTCATTATCTCAATAAAATATCTGTGTTTTAGCAGCCCCTCCTGCTCCCTAAAGCAATGCCAGACTCCAAGCAACATCCCAGAGCAAATCCATGTGCCTACGAGCTCATGTAGACWGAGAAAATGGGCAGCTCCACCAGATYCTGGGCCATCATGTTGTCRAAGACAGGGGTGACCCCATCCACGGCCAGGGAGGGGTAAGCCAGCCCCAGGATCCCATCGAACTCCGCGTCCAGGAAGGCTTTCCCCGGCTCACTGATGCTCTCTGCAAACTGCTGGTTGCTGACGGTCAGACCCTCCACCTGCMGGCAGGAGGGGGCTCCGTGGGGATGCCGAGTCCTTGGGAGAGTCCCAGGGACATTGTCCAGGGCAGGGCAATCCCGAGGTCACTCACGGCCACTTGGTCAGATCCGATGATCCCCGTCATGCTCCCGGTGCCGTACTGGATGGAGAAGGGGGTCCCTATCACCTGGTAGGTGCTGGACTGGGTTGGCTGGAACCTGCTGTGCTTAGCTGGGGAAGGAGATGGCATCTGTCACCAGAAATGTTTTTTTGGGTTTTTTTGTTTTTTGTTTTTTTTTTTTTTTTTTTTCAGCCACAGCTGCCAGGAGCCCTCCCAGTGAGGCAAATGATGGTGCAGAGTGGTACCACCAACACTCCTGGTTATGGGGGATGTGCTGGRGTTTTGAGGGGGGAGAAAGCCTCTCCCATTTCAGTCTGATGAAGRGTGCAGGATCAGCAGCATTTAATGAATCCCAAGATGAGCACTGCAGTCCCTGGTCACAGCCAGCAGCAGCCCCACAGGATCCACTCCCATTCCCCATCCCCGCTGGGCTCTGGGGGAGCCCTGGGGCTGCTCAGGGACACTCTGGTCCCACAGCAGCAGCCTGGGCTCTCTGGGGCTGGCTGATGGCTGACAGCCCTAAAAAGCCAAGCTTGTCCCCTGCTGAACCCCCTGGGTTTCTGTCACCTCTGTCAGGAGGGCCCCCAGGGCCTCGGGGCTGGTGGTCTCTGTGGGGTCAGGGGGTCCCCACTCACCGCAGGCTTTGCTGACACAGTACACAGAGGGCACCCAGAGGTTGGAGGAGCCCGTGTCGAACACCACGGTGAAATTCTGGGGAGGGGTCCCGATGGAGATCTGCCCGAAATACTCCAGCTGCCAAAGAGGAGGGGCACTGTGAGCCACCAGCACAGCCAGGAATGCCAGCAAACAGAGCCTGGGGCGTCTGCAGGGCACGGATGGGGCTGTGTGGGAGCTGTCACAGCCACGCCGTGCCAGGCGGAATAAAGGAGACAAATATTTAAGGAACAACAATGGGGACTGAGGACAAAAGGCAGCACGGTGGGTTCAGGCTCCTGCCTCTTCCGGGCAAGGCTGGGCCCTGTCACCAGGCAGGGGCTTTAGGGACAGGGGAATTGGGCAATGGGAYCCTCCTGGGGAGCCCCCTCCGGCTGCTCTGYGGTGGGCTSTGCCCCGGGAAGTGTGTCACTTGARTTTTGGGSTAAATCTGTCCCCAGGGGCGTGGGCAGAACGCAGCAGGACAGGAGGGGGTGGCAGTGAATGCCGTGCCTTGTCCTCATGCTCACATTCCCGGGGACAAAGCAGCGAGCCCCGGCACGCCGGGCAGGGCCCGGAGCCCGGGGGGATTTGGGGAGCGTTCAGACACTCCGCGCCTCCCTGCTCACATCCAGGTAGTTGATGAGGGGCTCGTTGGTGTCCGAGAAGGCGGCGCAGTCCTCGCTGCTCGTGTCCTGCCCTCCCTGGGCTCTCCAGAGGTGCGAGAGCTGCCCCCGGTCCCGCAGCTGCTTCCGCAGGGAGCGGCGCCGGCTCAGGGGCACCCTGCGGACACGGGGCCTGCTCACTCCTGAGCCCACCCTGAGGGGAATGGGCACTCCTGTGCCCACCCTGAGGGGAATGGTCACTCCTGTGCCCACCCTGAGGGGCCTGGGCACTCCTGAGCCCATCCTGAGGGGAATGGGCATTCCTGAGCCCACCCTGAGGGGAATGGGCACTCCTGAGCCCGCCCTGAGGGGAATGGTCACTCCTGAGCCCACCCTGAGGGGTCTGCTCACTCCTGTGCCCACCCTGAGGGGAATGGTCACTCCTGAGCCCACCCTGAGGGTCCTGCTCACTCCTGAGCCCACCCTGAGGGGCATGGTCACTCCTGTGCCCACCCTGAGGGGAATGGTCACTCCTGAGCCCGCCCTGAGGGGAATGGTCACTCCGGTGCCCACCCTGAGGGGAATGGTCACTCCTGAGCCCACCCTGAGGGGAATGGTCACTCCCGTGGGTGCTGCCCGTGTCCTGTGCCCACCCTGAGGGGCCTGGCACTGCCAGGATGAAGGTTCAGAGCCCACATTCCCCCACTGGAACAATTTCCAGCCGAAGCACGGCAAGAGAAGGGGCGCTGGATGTGTTTTAGGGGACAGGAGATCAAGGCCGGAGCTCCAGGAGAGCAGTGACAGCACAGGCAGTTCAGCATTACTGAGGGAAGGGACTTGGGGCTGGGCAGGGTGAGCAGCGCCAGGAACAACCCCGGCTGGATTTTTCTGCCCTCCCTGCTTGCACAGAGCCCTTTGCAGACCCCTGTCACTGCTGCCAGGCTCTGCCCGGAGCGATGGAGAACCCCAAACCCCATTGGGGCACTGAGCTCTCATCCTGCACACCCCTGGCACTGAGAACCGACCCCCCGAGACCCCGGGACCCCCTTACCTGCTGAGGGCCGCGGCCAGGGCCGGGCAGAGYGCGGCCAGGAGCAGCAGGCGCCTCATGGCGTGGCTCTGGCAGTGCCCACGCCGCCGCCGCCGCTCTTAAAGCCGCGCTGCCAGCTCGATAAGRGCCCTGCCAGAGTCAACAGCGGGCTCGGGACCCGCAGTGAATCACAGCCACGGCCCCGGGCAGCCGGAGCGGCCACCGCGGGGTCACGTTTGCTTTTCTGGGTGAGGACGGCGCGGGGGGACCGGCGGCAGCTGGGCAGGGGAGGGTTCGGCTCATTTGGGGCAGTGCAGGTCCTACGGGGGGGCTGAAAGGGGTCCCCAGCACAGCACCAGTTCTCATCTGAGCACCAATCCCCAGCCCAGCACCAGTTCCCATCCCAGCACCAGCTCCCATCCCAGTCCCAATCCCCATCTCAGCCTCAGTTCCCATCTGAGCACCAATCCCCATCCCAGTCCCAATTCCCATCCCAGCACCAATCCCCATCCCAGTCCCAATCCCCATCTCAGCCCCAGTTCCCATCCCACCCCTTTATCCACCGGTGGAAACCCCCCAGAACGCTTTAGGGGAGAGTTTCCCTCTCCCACAGCCCCACCGCAGGGACCTGCCCGTGGCGCTGGGGTGCCCCAAACCCCGGCAGGGAGGTGCAGGATGTGTTTGTACCATCAGCCAGCGGCCTGATTTTAAAAGCCAAAGACTAATTAGCATCGATGAAGGGCTCAGGAATCCTCCACTTTCCCGGGAAGGAGCAGCTTTCCAGGGCAGACAGCTCCCCGGGGCTTTGCAGGCGCTCATAGGCTCGTCCCCTGCGAGTTCTGTTTAACCCAGCACGGGCGTCCCATTAAAGCCTCTGCGAGTGCAAACACAAAATGCTGATGAGTAAATAAAACCTTCAGATACGAGTGAGGGGAGCGAGTGTGGGCAGGCGAGGCTTTTCCTGCTGCCACCATCTCCCAGGCCCGGGGGGATGCTGTGTTCTCCTGATTTTCCACGGTTTAGGCACTAAAATAACGCCGGCGGCTGCTCCGGGGAGTGTTTTGCTCAGCCAGCCCCATTCACCTGATTAACAGAGTTTAGCACCGCGCTAATCGATTTTTTGTTTGTCCCCGCGAGCCTGTTTTTATCTAATGAATTTTTATCTCATTAAAGCCCTCGCCCAGGAAATGCAAGTCCTCGTCCGTGAGGCACAGGTAGCGAGGGCGGCTGGGGGCAGCTGAGTCACGTCCTGCTGTCCCCGGGATCCTGTGTCCCCATCCCTGGGGATGCTGCCAGGCCCCTCCTCTGCCCGGCTCTGCTYTAAAAAATCCATCAAACATTTCTCGATGTGAGCAGGAAAAGATTGGGCACGGCGCAGTTGGCGCCGATGGCAAACGCAGCTGTTTTTTCCAAAACAAATGAAAATTCCCTGCATTCCCCCACGCTGCAATGTTATTTTATTATTTTTTTCCAAGTGGCTTTTATACAAATTTATCCTCCRTTTCCCCTTTTGAGATGCAGTTTAATGTACCAGCCTCCCTCCTTGTCCTAATCACATATTCATGGAWTAGAAAGAAACTTCCTGAAACAAAAGCAGCTGCAGCAAGTGCCAGATCAGCCGAAAACAGCAAGTGGATTGTTCCAGACATGGTTTCCAACCCCAAAATCCTATCAGAAAACCCAGCCCGAAGGGTCACTGGGCTCTGGAGATAAATGTGAGGGTGAGCAGCAGCACAGCCACACCAAACACTTTAAGTGAAATAGTTTATTTTGTGCAAAAGATTCCCCAATTGGATCATCATAATCTGCAAACTCCTGGCAGCAGATTCAGCATTAAAATAGGAAGATGAAAGTCATAATGAGGCCAGACCTTTCATTTAGAAATTTTTGCAGCTAAGCAAATCTATTTTGACTTTTGAGTTATTTTAGAAGCAATTTTAAAAGCTCAACTCTTAGGGGCACTTCAAAATTTTTATTTCAAGTAGAACAAAGTGGGTAATTTTTTTTTTTCTCTCCATGTTTTGGGAGCAACTGGGCTGGATTTGCACAGRAAATTGGGTCAAAAAGGCTTTGTTCCATACATATTCCAGCTGTACCTCCATGTGTGGAATGCAGAGGGAAGAGATGCCCAATTTCCAAGCCCTCAGCTTGGCAGGGCCAGCCTGTGCTGCTCTGGAGAAATTGAGGAAAGGAGCCCCCAGCTCCTGGAATATTCCAGTCTGGGAAGAAGGGAATGGTCCCTGCCAGGCAGGGGCTGTCCCCACCCCTSCAGGGCCACACACCTGCCCTCAGGTACATCAGAAAAAGGTTGTACCCCTCGGGTGGGAAATGTTATCTCCTCCCCAGCTCAGTGTGAAGCGCTTTCCTCCTTTAAAAAACCTGTTCTCAGGCTAAAAACGTGTTATCTGTGTTCCTTTTTTACACATTTCCTTTAGTGCAGCCACTGCCCCGACTGATTCACGTGGTGCCCCAGCAGGGTTTGCTAAAAAACCCTTTTTTCCTCCCGTTATCAGACACTTCTCCCACCTGTTAATCTGTTTATCCACCACCAGCCYTTCAAAGCGCTGCAGCAGCAAACTCTCACCTGAAAAACATCAACAAACAAAGCCAGTTTTGGGTAAATAAACCCCAAAATATTTACCTGCGGCTCAGCAGCTGTGAGGAGAGTAGGGCCTGTGTCTGATGGATGGTGGGAGCAGTCCCAGGGRTGAAGGGGAATTTGGGAAGTGACCCCAACTTGTGGTGCAGCTCCAGGTGATGCTTTTTGAGATCTTTGGGATATCCCTGGGACAGGGTTGCTGTGGGCTGGTGGAGGTGTTTAAAGCTGAGCAGGGACCTTGGAAAAAGGGAATTTTTTGTTCTTTTCTGTCAGGGAGGAGGCTGGGCTGCTGCAGGGCACCTCCAGAGCTACAAACCCCTCAGTTCCAATGACCCAGCATCMCAAAATGAACCAGCAGCACTGCCCAAACCTCCTGGGAACCCTCAGKATGGGACCTGCCAGGCTGCTGCTTGCACCCCAAAGGCTGCAGGACATTTTCCAGACCCTGGGCAGGTGGAGGCAGAGCCAGGGGGTAGAAAATGCTTCATCCCCATGGAGAATGGGGTTCTCTCTTGGAAGCAGGCACAGCTGGTTTTGGGTGGCAGCTGGGTTGAGCTGGGCACAGCTCCCTCAGCACCGCTCGGCCCCAAAGGAGGCTCAGCTGAATTTTGGGGCCAAAGCAGCTGGAGGATGGAGGACTGATGGAGGGGTGGCAGGAGCTGCAGAACAGCAGAGAAACACCCCAATCTATTTAAATGAGGCTGCTGACAGAGGGGAGGCGTCATGGAACCTCCTGTGGGCTCCTTGGTGCCTCTGCCCTGGGAGGGCAGAGCGTGACGGCATCCGGCACCGCTGCGCTGCTGGACCCCGCTGAAAGGGCCCCAAACCCCTCTGAAACCGCCCCAAACCCCTCTGAAACCACCCCAAACCCCGCTGCCTGCACGGCCCCAGCTGCCCCAGAGCCGTGGGGAAGGAAAGGTGAGGAAGCTCGGAGCCCCAGGTAAATCTGGACGCGGCGGCGCGGGGAGCAGAGGGTGGAACAGGGAGGAGAGCTGGGCTGGAARTGCCCCTGGGCACATCATGGTGCCATCCTGAGCTCCAGCTGGGCCTGCCTCGAGTGGGATTAAAATAATTTGGGGCGTYCTGGAGCTTTCCCTGACCTTTGGCAGAGCATAGGTGGCTCAGGTCGTCCCCTTGCTGCTCCTTGCAAATCCTTGATTTCAGCGTTTTCCTGGGGCCTGCAAGTTCCCTGAGACACCCACAAAAGCACATTTGGTGCCAGGCTCTCCCTGGCTGCTGTCTGAAGTCAGATTTTTGGGTACACAGCTGATATCAGGGCCTCCATCTCRCCGTGCCCCCCTCGGCACTGAAGCTGCTGCTGAGGGTTGGATTCGGGGCCCATTTTGCAATTTCCTTTTGAACAGCTCATTTTTCAGATCCTTATCTGCTGCTGCTGCAGCATCTCCTGCCCCACAGTAGGAAATGAGCCTTTTAAGAGTGGSAGCYCTTTGAGGAGGATATTTGGGGACAGATTTGGTCAGTAAGGGAGGGGGRAAATCCCTGCGAAAAATGAACTTTTAGCTTGGCAGCCATCARACTGTTTGCATGAGTGGGATTTCTCAGGGGATTGGTGGTTATCAGGGAAGCCTTTGATGAGTTGGGCTCAGAAATGTGTCCTAGAGGAAATGATGGAATCTGCTCCACAGGATGGATAATGCCTTTGCTCTATCAATTTATCCATCAGCCTGTCAATCAAATTACCATGGCTGCTTTAATCACTGTATCAAAGCCTCAGCTGAAGATCTCTCCCCATCAGCCATTTATAAAGAGTGARTGTATAACAC
Source organism: Alauda arvensis (assembly GCA_902810485.1). Taxonomy (NCBI): domain Eukaryota; kingdom Metazoa; phylum Chordata; class Aves; order Passeriformes; family Alaudidae; genus Alauda; species Alauda arvensis. The sequence goes on along the minus strand of CADDXX010001041.1, from coordinate 95,127 downwards.
TGAGGGAAGATTTAAAGTGCTTTTTTCACAAGAGGAACACCCCATTGCTATTTTTACTAAATGAAAATCCATATTTTTTATTGTAAATCTCTGAAGTGTTATGGCCACAAGTCCCCAGCCAAGGGGCTCAGCCCAGGCATTGGTGTTTKCTGATTTTCTGCCTTAAACCCTCTTAACCTCATCAGGACTGAAGCTCTCCCAGTATTAAATCCGAGGTGTTCCAGACACTGAGGTGTTGGAGGGCCTCTGATATTTCTGTCTGGACCTTGAGTGATGTAAGAGTCTCACACCAACCCACAACCTTCCTTTGGTTACTTTTTCCATGGATTGTTTTTTTTTTCTTCATCTTGTAGTTATATTCCTTTGTTAAATTTTTTTGGTGGAATAAAAACAGGAAGAATAAATTTCAATTCTATTGTGGTGAAGCCCAGAAAATCCAGACAAATCTCAGATACAACCACGCATAAAGCCATTAATTCAGTGATAAGGGAGAGCCCCTGTGAGRGTGAGAACCAGAGGGGGAGGGCTGGGATAAAATAAAAACCCCTTTATTTCACATCTGCAACGTCCAACCTCTGCCTCCAAGTGCTGATCCTSATCTCCAGCTCGTGTGGAGCAGCGTGAGGCTCAGTGGGACTGGTTTTTTTTTGTTGCTGTCACCAGATCTTGCTGCCTGTGTCCCCCCAGAGCCTGGAGACCCCTGAGCAGGAGGATGAGCTCCTGTGCGTGGTGAGTGCAGCTCCCTGGGGCACAGAGCCCTGCACAGCCCCCCTGGGACCACCCCAGGCCATGGGGCTCTGAGCAACCTGGTGTGACTGAAAAATGTCCCTGCTCATGGCAGGGGGTGACCTTCAGAGGTCCCTTCCCACCCAGCCCCTTCCATCATTCCGTCATGGATTCCATCATTCCATCATGGATTCCATCATTCCATCATAAATTCCATCATTCCATCATTAATTCCATAATTCCATCGTATCTGGAACATCTCTCTCCCCTGCAGCACCACATTCCCATCCTGGCCATGAGGCTTTTGAAAACCCCTCTGGGGACAGGCCCCCCCAGAAATTGAGGGGCAAGGAAATCAAAATTATCTAAAACCCAGCCCYGCATTTCGGGTCACACCGCCCCAAAGCATAAAAAGCAAAACTGAAAGCTCCCAGCAAAGCTGAGTCTAAAATGTGCCTGGAAGCCATGGGGAGATTGAAAATGTGGTGATTTCAGTGAGACTGACTCTCAGGTTTCCTCTCTTGCAGCTGGATTCCTGCTGTCACCTCCCTTGGCACCTTGATGCTCTACTCTCTGCTCCTGCTGGCCCTTTATGTGATGCTCAGCAGGAAAATTGGTAATTCTGCCTCCTTGGCTTTCCCTGGGGATTTCCTGGTTTGGGGTCAGCTGTGGGATTGTCAYGGGTTAACAYAGCTTGGTTTTTAGTTYGAGGGGAAAAGTTCCCTGTAAGGACCTTGGAATTGTTTTGGAAAGGCCGAGGGCACATCAGGAGCTGATCTGAGATGCTGACACATTGTTTAACCACTGCAATCCACTCACAGGGAACTGTTCCCTCTTTAACCAAAAACCAGGCTGTGCTAACCCAGGACAAGGATGGGACAGGGGCAGGGCTGAGCCCCAGGCTCAGAGCTGTGGCTGTGCACATCAGTGAGGGCTTGTATACATCAGTGAGGGTTGTACACATCAGTGAGGGGTTGTGCACATCAGTGAGGCTTTTGCAACCTTGTGTTGCTTCGAAACCATTTTCTTTTATTGCCCTTTTAGCAAAGTGCTGGGAGAATACCAAGGATCAGCTCACAGAGTGTGAATTCAGATGAAGCTGCAGTTTCTAGCAGGAAATTTTTCACACCAACTGCTGCTCACATTTGCACAAAGCCCAGCTCTGCTTTGGGTCAAAATCATTCCCAACTTGCCAGAAGAGGCCCTGACACTGTGATTTGTCCCTGGAGCCTCTCTTGGTGGGAGAGCAGGGCCCTGGATCATCTCACTGATGGAATGGGTGGGTGTGAGCCTGCTCCAGGGCACAGCAAGGATTATTTTGGGGTGGGCTGGTTTGCCCTGGGGCTGCTGGAGCAGGGCTGGGCCGGGGCTCACTCTTCTCCTCTTGCTCACAGCCCAACATTCCTGTGGGATGCAGGTGAGCAGCAGCCCTGGGGAGCATCCCAGCTCTCATCCCAGCCCTGGGGAGGGTCCCAGACCTCACCCCAGCCCAGCTGGGGCCTCGTCACCCGGAGGGGACACGGCACAGAAACCCGGGGTACAAAAACCCAGAGCACAGAAACCATCAGCAGCCCGTGCAGGTGAGGGGCTCCTGCAGCAATGGGGCGTTGTCCTGGCACAGGGATGGGGATTTTTGGGTGGTGTTTGTGTGATGTCTCTCCCTCAGGAGCTGTGCACACCCCGGGTGGGAGCAAGGGGTGGGTGAAGGGCCCAGCAGGAGCTGCCTCCCCTCTGCTCCCACCCAGCTGGGCTCTCCTTGCCCTGCTCCTCCCAGGGAAGTGAGGCTGGGAGGGACCAAACTGATGCTTTGTGGGTTGGAATTTTCACTCCTGAGCACGTTTGCTTTTTCTCCCTTGATCCTTTTCTCCCCTTTGACCCCCTGGGAAGTGCTGGGGTGGTAAAAGTTTCCTGTTTTGAAGGGAGCAGTGACACATCTTCAGACACCTCGGAGGACTCGGACAGCCCTTCCTGCCCTCAGGTACCACGGGCAAAATCATCCCCAGCCCACCTGTGTCCAGCCCCAGCCCCCCAGAGCAGCATCAGGAGGGGCAAATCCATCAAACCACACTGGAATTCCATAAATAAGGGCTGGGGTTGTTGTTGTCCCCTGTCACAYGCAGCATTCCAGGGTCCCCCATTCAGAGGGAAGCATCCCTGGGCACTTTAGGAAGAYGAGGAAATAAAATCTTCTCTGAGGGTGGGCAGGCTCTGGCACAGGGTGCCCAGAGCAGCTGTGGCTGCCCCTGGATCCCTGGCAGTGCCCAAGGCCAGGCTGGAATCAGGGCTTGGAGCAGCCTGGGAYRGTGGGAGGTGTCCCTGCCATGGCAGGGGGAATGGGATGGGCTTTAAAGTCCCTTCCAACCCAACCCATTCCATGATTCCYTGAACTGGTGCATGGGTTGGAGGGCAAAGGCTCCTGGGTGGGTGACCTGGGCTTCATTTTGCTGCTGCAGGGCYGTGGCTCAGAGGCAAACATCAATTACACATCCCTGGTGTTCCCAGGGCAGGGCCCCAAGCCGGGCTCTGCCCAGGACTATGAGGATGTGAAGACTGGGATGGATTATGTCAACGTGGACCCAAAGAAGAGGAAAATGCATTTCTGGCCCTTCTCCAGCCCCAGGGCATCCAGAGGTGTGGAGTACACTGCGGTAAAGCTGTGACACCGGGATGAAGCTGTGACATTGATGTGGAGCTGTGACACCGGGATGAAGCTGTGGCACTGGGGTGAAGCTGTGGCACTGATGTTAAGCTGCCACACCGAGGTGAAGCTGCCACGCCAGGCTGCTGCTGCTCAGAGATGCCCGGAGCCCCCAGCAGGCACAGCTGGCACTGTCCCCTTCCCCTGGGGCACTGCCTGGCACGGGCTGCACCGCTTGTACCACCCCGGCCCTCGGGCACGGTTTCCACGGCGTTTTCCTTAAAGGCAGCTCTGTTCCTGCGGGGTGGGGCAGGGCAGGGCTCCTCCCAGCCAGGCTGCAATCAGCTCTCCACTTCTGTGTCACGGCCCTTTCCCCCTCGTTTTATGAGAGCAAAATCAACATCCCCCTCCTCGCCTCTCAAAACGAGCAGTTCATCTGCAGCGATCCTCAAAATCTGCTCTGAACTGCCTGGCAGCTCCTCTCAATGATGTTGCTTTGCTCATCGGCCTCATAAAATCCTTTTAAATACAGTTTTCCACTGGCTTTTCCCTCACCTTGCCTCCCACCTTTTGCTTTCCCCTCTCCASGTGCTGGGGTCAGTCTCTCCCCACCTGGGCCGCTCCTCACTCCGCATTTTGTCACTTCAGAATCTTCCAGAAATAAACTTCCAAAGTGCCCGGGGGAGCGTGCTGTGCCCCGGGGCGAGGGCCAGCTCTGTCCCCGCTGTCTGCTCGGCCAGCGGGGGATGAGGGAGGAGGGAGCAGCGGCGAGCTCTGGGGCGGGGCGAACAGCCTGCTTTGATGGCAGCTGGGAGCCCAAAACTGCAGCCCCTCAAATGCAGGAGGATTTTGCGATTGCAGGATCCATTGTTCCAAATGGATGCAGCATCCCCTGTTCCCGAAAGATGCAGGATCCTCTTTTGGCAGTGGATGCAGCATCCATTCCTGAAGGATGCAGGATCCTCTTTTCCCGGAGGATGCAGGATCCAATCCCGAAGGATACAGGATCCTCTTTTCCCGGAGGATGCAGCATCCTCTGTTCCCGGAGCAGAGCAGCCGGAGCTTTCCCCAAACACGAGCTTTGGGGTGGATGCTGGGCTCAGGCAGCGGCCGGAGGGGCTCTGTCCGTGCCCTGGCGGTCACAGCGCACACACGAGGGCGGACAGCGCCGCTTTTCTGGGGCGGAACAGCGCGATTTCTGCAAAACGCGGTGCCACCAGGCGGGGAGAGCGGCGCTCTGCAGCCACGGAGCGGGCGGTGCCACCCCTGGCCGTGCCACACCTGGCCGTGTCACACCTGGCCGTGCCACCCCTGGCCGTGTCACCGCTGCCACCGCCGCAGCCTAGAGCGTGCCCGACTCTGTCACGGCCTCGGCGCAGGGCGGGAGCAGCTCCCGGGCGCTGTCGCCGTGCAGGGGCAGCGCGGCTGTGGCCTGGCTCTGGCTCACGATGGTGGTTTTCCTGCTGCACAGGCTCCCGGTGGAGTTGGCCCTGCGCAGCCCGGCCCGGGGGCGGCCCCAGCAGCCCCGGCAGCGCCCGGCCCCCTGCAGGAGGTGCCCGCTGAAGAACAGGTAGATCCAGGGGTTGCAGCAGCTGCTGAGGCTGGCCAGCAGCATGGTGATGCTGAAMGCCACGTTGGTGGAGTCTGGCGAGGCAAGAGAGAGAGGTGAGACGTGCCCAGGGGCTGGGCGTTTGGAAAGTTTTTCACCCAACAGCACATTGCTAAAGCTCACAAACAACTCTTTTATCCAATCACCAAAAGCACACCGATGCCTGTTTCAAACAATGCTTGCTTGCTATGCTTTGAATTAACAACACACAATATTCCATTATTAAACTTAAAACTATCTTGCTAAACATATTTTTCTGTGATCCTTGTTTTCGGGGTCAGGGCTTCTAAATGAACCCCGGTTTGCTAAGAAAGTTTTTTTCTCAAACCCCGAGTCTTCCCAGAATGCCAGGACTCCGTCTGTGGTGAATCCAAGGTTGTTTATTTTCTCTTATCTCTCACATTCTCTCTGTGCCCAGCTGGGTTCTGCTCTGCAGGAAAGGTCAGGAGCAAATCCCAACTCACCTGGGTGGTTTCTACTTTTATACAAAATTTTACCTCTTATATATTTACAATTAATTACCAGTAATAACCCACGACATCAGAATGTGCTCAACACCCCAAAACCAATCAAAAAGAGCAGAAAATGGAAGGGAAGACGAAGAAGAAAAGGAACAGTGCAACACCCCAAATCCTCCATCTTCTCCATTTCAACCCCCTATACTAAAACCGAGAAATCTRTTTTTCACACTGTGGTTTACCAACTACCCCCCTGATTCAAACCCTTGYGGCCAGAGCCTCATCACACAACCCTGACAAATCCCTCCCCGGGCTGAGATCAAGGTCAGGACCATCTCCATGTCCCTGCGGGAGGTTCCAGCCCTGCCCTGCCAGGGACCCCAATCCCCCAGGGCACCCAGGGCACGGCCCTGAGCTCCCACCCTCCCCGCAGGGTCCCCAGCAGCACTCACCATCCCCGGGAGCATCCTCGTCCCACACYGACCACATCTGCACGCTGAAGAAGGGCGCCCAGCAGGCCACGTAGGCGGCCACGATGACCARGGTCATCCTGACCGTGCGGATCCTGGCTCGGGAGATGGTGCGCACGCTGCTCACCCTCGAGGGCTGCCCTCCCTTCCCCGCGGGGCCGGGGCCGCCCGCGGCCACCCCGGGGCCGCTCTGGGTCTTTCCCTTGAGGTTCTTGCAGATCTCGTGGCAGATGAGGCTGTAGCACACGCCCAGCACGCCCACGGGCAGCACGAACACGCACAGCGTGGTCCAGGTGATGTAGGCGCGGGCCGCCCGCGGCGACCCGAAATCCGCCCAGCAGTCCAGCACCCCCGAGCCCGGCTGCACCTCCCGCAGCTGGAAGATGAAGAGCTGCGGCAGGCTGAGCACGCAGCTCAGCAGCCAGGTGGCCCCGATCATGGCATAGACCTGGCGGCCCGGCTGCTGCAGCGACTGCAGCGGGTGGCACACGGCCAGGTAGCGGTCCAGCGTCATGGCCAGCAGCATGTAGGTGGAGGCGAACATGCTGAGCACCTGCAGGTACTTGACGGCCCTGCAGAGGGGGTCGGGCCCCAGGAAGCGGTAGGTGAGCTTCCAGAGGAGCTGCGGCAGCACCTGGAAGAGCGCCACGGCCAGGTCGGTGAGCCCCAGGTGMAGGATGAAGAGGTGCATGCGGCTCATCTTCCTCCGCAGCCGGYACATGGCCAGCAGCACGCCCAGGTTGCCCAGGGTGGCCACGGCCAGGATGGTGCCCAGCACCCCCACCTCGGCCTTGGCCAGCTCCTCGTCCCGCGTGTGCAGCGCCGTCAGGTTTTTGGGGTCCCTTCCCAGGCTCGGCAGCCCCTGGCCGTGCCCAGGTGGGCTCTGGTGGGAGCTGTTCCAGCCCCAGGCGGGCTCCATCCCTCGGCGAGGCTCTGCGGGAGCGCAGGGCTTCGAGGCTCCTCTTTGMTGTCCTGTTGTCCCCTTCCCTGTGTCCCTCTGGAGCTGCCCCTGGCTGCTGCAGCAGTCCCCAGCACCAGGGCAGGCTGTCACTTGTCACTTGTCACCTGTCACCCTGCGTCCGGCAGCTGCAGTTCCCTCTCAGCCTGGGCTGAAGATATTCCCGTGGAGCAGAGAGGTGCAGAGCCCCCTGTTCAGCCCTTGGTGCTTCTCTTTCCTGCACTGAACACCCCCAAACCCCCGGTTCAGTCCTYGTTCCCACAAAACCTCCCCGAATCTCTGTTCCTCCCTGCCTCGTGCATGCCCTGCGCAGGTAAATCCGAGGGCAAAGCGAAATTCTCCTTAAAAGCAGCAGAAATCTCYACAGAGGCTGCACCCCCTTGGCTTTTTCATCCCAGGGACAGCAGCCAGGGGAGCGTGTCCCAGCCCCGTCTCCACGGGGAGCGCTGGTGACAACCGGGGCTGCGTTTTATACCCGGGCAGGTCCCGCCCTGTGTCCCCGTGTGTGAGCACCGTGCCTGGGATGGCTTTTACACCTCCCCGGTATCCGTGTGTGAGCTCCGTGCCCGGGATGGGTTTTACACCGTGCCCAGGATGGGCCTCTGAATCCCTGGCTGTGATATTCCACAGAAATTCCCTGTTAAAAAAAAAAAAAAAAAAAAGCTGTTATTTGCTGAATAAATTTGCAGATCACCTCTAATAACCCTAAATGAGCTCAGTTTGTGTTTAATTAAAAGACATTCATCCTTATGAGGCCCTGTGGATATCAAGTACCCATCAGAGGGTGCCTGCTGGAGGTGCTGGGGAGGGTTTTGGTGGRTAATGTGATTTTCTGTGTTTGTGATCAGCTGGCTGATTTGCAGGGAGATTAATCGAGGGCAGTGCAAAGAAAACCCAAAAAACCTTACCAAGCAGTGAAAAGCTGAGCTGGAAGGGCAGAGTCTGCAGAGAGAAAAAAACATTGGGAGGGTTTGGAGGGCAAAGTTGATTTCTYTCTGGCAGCATTTGGATTTGGGAGCAATTCCCTTGCAATCCAGATTTCCCTGAGTTTAGTTACAAGGAGAATTATTTTCCAAGGGTGCTGAGAGGAAAATGGAGCTAATTCAGAGCTAATTCACATCTAAATCACCCTTGGAATCTGGAAATTCTGATTATTTTTTTTTTTTTAGGGGAGAGATGTCACCACAACACCAGGAGCTTTCTGCTGAATAAAACAAACCCAGTCGCGGGCTGTTATTGGAGCTGATCACTCCATCAGAGTTTACTTCTCCCTTCTTGTTTTGCTGTGTCTTTTCATTTGGACCTGTGTGTGCAAACCTGCTTAAAGCGAGCTAAAATTGAAGCTCCAGGCGTTGGAGAGAGCAAATTGCTTGTTTATCGTCCCTAAGCTCTCCCCGCTGGTTTCCTCGCGTAGCCGGGGATGTTTAAAGGCTTTGGGAGCTGTGAAATGCTCCAATTTCCTCCCCTGCTCCCTCATCTCCTTGCGCTGTTGCCGTCATTAGCGTTTAAAAACCAGACACGGCCGGAGCTTTACAACCTTAAAATCAATAATGAAAAAAAAAAAAAGGGAGCAACAACCAAAATTACATTTCAAGGCTGGAAATAAATGGCTTTTTCCTGTCCTCTGCTGTGGGGGAAATGTGTGTGTGTGTGTGGGCAGACAGAGGGGGAAGGAGGATTCACCTGGGACAGAATTCCCACCCAGGCACGGTGACAACTGCAAAAGCTGTTCAGGTCCATTAAATCGCTTTATGCAGTGAAAAATCTGAGATTTTTTAGGCCCTTCAGCTCGGAGAGATGGGTTTGTGATGTTTTGAATAAATCCTCGCTGGGAAATTGGGGTTGGTGGCAGGGAGAGCTCCCTGAGTGCGGGGCTGGGTTTGGCAGAGCCTAGCTCGGAGCTCGGGATGCTCCAGGGATCAGAGCTGGAATTGGGGTGGGATGATCCCACTGGGGATGCTGGGGGCTCTGGAGAGGGAGGGGAACCCGCTTGTGCAGACAAAGGAGGGCACAGAATTTCAAATACGAATTAATTGAACGTTTCAGCGCAGGGAGAAGTGAATTAGAGCCTCGCCGTGACCTCGGCTCTGCCCCGTGTCCCCTTCCCCGATGGAAATCCCGTGGTTTTCCAGCCCCCATCAGCTTCCAGGTGGGAGAGGCATCAATCAGGGCTGCGAGAGGACAGGAGCTGCTGCTCCGGGGCAGCGAATTGGGGAATGATGGATGGTGGGGGAGCCTCCGCAGGAATCTCAGCTCGCCCTGCTCAGGAGGAGTTCAGGGCTGGCTGAGGAGGGGATGTCCGGCCAAATCCAGGGCTGGGTGAGGAGGGGATGTTCGGCCAAATTCAGGGCTGGGTGAGGAGGGGATGTTCGGCAAAATTCAGGGCTGGCTGAGGAGGGGTTGTTCTCACCTGGTGAGGGTCGAGAACACAGCGAAATTTGGCAGCGCTTGTGCAGCTCCCTGCTAGGGGGGTGTTAAATAATGAAAACGCTGGGAATTCCACCCCTGCCCCGATATTTGATGGAAATAATTAATTAATGAATTTCATTAAATAATGAAAAAAAGGGAATTCCACGCCTGCCCTGATAGTTCATGAAATTATCAATGAATTTCATTAAATAATGAAAAAAAGGGAATTCCACGCCTGCCCTGATATTTTGACCCTGAAATCCTTCGGAGTGCCGAGCTGAGGGACTTTTGGGTGCTGAGCAAAAAATTCACAGACTTTAGGCTTGGTCGCTGAGGTGCAGTTTCCCTTCAGCCATTTGGGCAACTTCTTTGCTTTTCTTGACACCTTTTTTTTTTTCTTTTTCCTATCGAGAACCGCACCAACCAAACCAAATTAACGCTCATTATTGCAGTTCCACTCCTGCTTTAGCTCGCCGTGCTCTACACACCAGGAGAGCCCGAGGAATCGCTGCCTTCAGCTCGAACCAAATGTGATTTTTTTTTTTTCTCCCTATCAGAGTGTGTGAAAATCTCCTTGGAAACAGAGCCCCGATGCTCTGGCTGCTGCCGGGGCTGTGCCTCCTGCGAGGGAAACACTGTCCGAGCCCGGGACTCCCCTTTGGGTGCCCTGGGTGGCTCCAGACCCCCACAGGAGATCCGAGGGTCTCGGAACAAAGCCAAAAMCCCCTCAGTGCCTTCGATCCGAGTGCCTGGAAAAAGCTGCCGACATTGAAAGGGGAAATTCAAGCCACCAGAGTGTAATGCAAGCCCTGCCCTGCCCCAGCAGCCGGGGTTTTGTTGGGAAATGAGCTCCCAGGTCCCGCAGGGTTCACCCCTGGTGCCACCCGCACCCCCTCCTTGTCCTTTCGGAGTTAATCCCCGATCCGCTCCCATCTGGAGCTGCTGGCGGGCGGAACGAGGGGAGGGAGCCCTCGGGAGGGCAGCTAATGCTCCTTAATCCCCTGCCAGCCTGAGGTGTCTGAGGAGAAGGTGACAAAGTACAGAGCGGGCACAGCGCGTCCTGCGGGGCTGGGACAGCCGGGAAGGGATCGGGGGAAAGGGAACGGGCTGGGAACCTGTGGGATCAGGGGCAGGAACGTGTGGGGTCAGCCCTGGGGAAAGGGATCAGGCTGGAAACCTGTGGGGTCAGGGGCAGGAAAGTGTGGGATCAGCCCTGGGGAAAGGGAAGGGGTCAGAAATGTGTGGGATCAGCCCTGGGGAAAGGGATTAGGGACATTTGGGACCAGTCCCGGGGAAAGGGAAGCTTGGGAGAAGAGGGAACGGTGGCTTTGATGGCAAAGCCGATGGTCAAGAGCTCTGATAAAAGCAAATCCTCTGCTCCTCATTGTCCGCCGAGAAATCCGAGCAGCGCGGAACAGGAGGGGCGAAYCCTCCCCAAAATCTGATTTTAACGACCCGGCTCGGCGCCTCGGGGTGCCTGAAAAGGCTGAACCAAGCGGGGTGTGACGCCTTTTTCCAGGCAGATCACAGATGGAGACGATTCTTCCAGCCAGAGGCTGGATCCGGCTGTGGCAGTCGGTTCTGTGCCTCCAAAAACAAATTAAAAAATCGTTGAACATGGCCAGACAAAGGCTTTGTCTCCCCGCCCGCTCGGTGTTAATTGCTGAGCATCTCTCGGAGCGGTTTCCATGCACGCCCGGGGATGTGCTGAGCGCTGCTGCAAACGGGAATTGTCTCCCTGCCCKGCAGAAAAATGGGATTTTGGAGCCTGCCGAGAGCAGGGCTCTGTCACCTGCGGCTCWGCCGGGCCGGACACCCGCGTTTGTGGCTGGGCTGGACCATCCCCTCCTCACCCCAGGCACGGCCCGAGCCCAGCGATCCCTCCAGGGGCGTCTGGAAAATGAATAAAACCATCACACAGCGTGCAGGGGTGGTTTGTGTCCCCGGTTTCTGTATGGACAATGAGGGATTGCTGTGGGAGCAGCGGGATCGTGGCTTCTGCAGCCCGGGCTCCTCCTGGAGTGAGGAATCACAGCCTGCTTYGGGTGGGGATGGGCCAGGGAGGCGCTCGGGGCTTTGTGCCTCSAGGTTTTAGGAGTTCTGGAGGTTTTACACAGGTTTATTGGAGAACAAGGCAACAGAAAAACCCCCCAAAACTCAGAGAGCCCGTATTCTGATCACAGCTCTGTTTTCAGCTGGGGTGGGGTTTTGTGACTGGTCCTGCCTTGATCCCGGTTTTTAGTGGATGTTCCGTGCCTGGTTCTGCCTTGATCCCGGTTTTTAGTGGATATTCTGTGCCTGGTTCTGCCTTGATCCCGGTTTTTAGTGGATATTCCGTGCCTGGTCCTGCCTTGATCCCGGTTTTTAGTGGATATTCTGTGCCTGGTTCTGCCTTGGCCCATTCAGATCCCGGTTTTTAGCGGATGTTCCGTGCCTGGCTCTACCTGGGGAGCTCTGCCCTTCCTCTCAGGTGATTCCCACCCATCCAGGACATCCAATCCCACCCGGGGTTGATGAAGCCGCAGTCACACCCAGGTGAGAGCCCGGCCAGGGGCAGATTTACAGCTCCGTGTTGGATGGAGGTGAGATGTGAAAATCKCTGTTAAACCCCCCCGTGTTCGGCCCAGCGAGGCTCAATCGGCCCCGTTCCCCCCCCAGCTCCGGGGGCATCGCTGGCCTCGATGGGGGAAGACTTTAAAAATAATTMAATTAATTCTTAAATCCTGCAAAGCTAATTGGGACAGGATTATCCCAGCGGGAAAGCAGAGATGCTGGGGACAAGGGAGCATTCCCTGGAGTGACCTGCRCTGGGGGGATGAGCCAGAGGCTGCTCTCCCTCCTGCTGATTCCAGGGGAACAGGATCCAGGCTCAGAGATCCCTGGGCTCCTCTGATCACCTCTTGGGAACCTTGGGAGACGCCTTTGCAGATGTCTCAGCCACAGCTGGAGGTGCAGAGCAGCTCTTTGGGGGGAATTTAAAGGAATTATTATCAGCWTACCCAGAGAAGTCGTGGCTGCTCCATCCCTGGGAGTGCCCGAGGCCAGGCTGGACAATGTGGGGCAGTGGAAGGAGTCCCTGYCCTTGGCAGGGGGTGGAACTGGSTGGGCTTTAAAGTCCTTTCCAACCCAAACCAKTCTGGAATTCCAGAATTTTATAATGCTGRGGGTTTCCTGCAACATCTGTTGATATGTGACCTAATCTGTGTCTAATTGCAGACGTGCATTTATCCAAGTGTGGCAGCAATGCCTCTGCCTTTATCGGGAGCCAGCACAGCCCTCTGCTCCTCCAGGGCTTCTTCTGCCATTCCTGAACCCTTCCCTGCAGGAGCCACCGCTTCCCCTCCCTCCCACCCCTCTTCAAAAGCCACGGCCACAACATCAGAGCACCAGGATTTGCTCGGGAAGTTAAAGGTCCCCAGAGCCCTGAGCARCCCCATCGAGTGTTAAATATCCCAACTTTTGACAACCAATATCCACCGTCCTGCCCCCAAACTAATTAATTTTCTGCATGATTGAGTTGAACACCATCGTTCAGCCCTGTCTGCTGGCAGAGGCTTTGAAGTGCAAAGCGATTATGCAGGGAACAAGCTGGTTAATAAGTCGCAGCAAAGTGTGCGCTGCTGGGAGCTGTGTTGGGYTCCTTGTAGGGTTTTATTGTTGTTGTGTCTTGGGCTCCAGCTTGGAGAGGAGAGGAGCAGCAGAGTCTGTCACCAGAGAGGGAGAACAGCAGTGACGCTGCTGGGAAATGTTTGGAGCTCCCTGAGTGTTAATGAACAGGAGCTGCCTCTGCTGCCTCTGCAGATCTCATCCTCGCCCTCATTTGGTTTTGTTTCCTTGGGGCAGGTTGTTAAGGGAGGGAATCAGAGGAGTCAGCTCAGTTCTGCTGCTGGAGGGAGGCAGTGCTGCTTGCAGGGCTCAGAGTGCAGCCCTTCAGGTCCTGGGGGTCTCAGAGTGGGTGCAATTTAAATCTTGTTAAATTCTGAGCGCTGCTTTGGGCTGCTCTGAAATCCTGCTGCTGGCTCAGCCCTTTCCCTGGGTGACCCCTYGAGAGCTGTTCCTTCCTTTTTTTAGCAGAGCCAGGTAGGAAAGGAGTTCTTTAATTGCATTTGAATGTTCTTCCATTGCCTTTTGTCCACTCCTGCAGGGACCCAGCCCTGTGAGCATCCCCCGAGCTCAGCACAAACACCCAGAGCAGAGCTTTGCCAAATTCCAGAGATTGTGCTCAGTTTGGCCAGTGATGGACAGATAATGACACCTGCAGTATTTTAAATGTGTTTTGGTGGAGGACTTCCCACAGCCACAAAGTTCAAACACAGCTGCAAAAAGCTTTGTAAATGAAAATACCAACCAAAAAAAAAATTCAGCTTCAAACGATCCATTTCTGGTGCTCTGCGGAATGTTTTCCTCCTGGTTTTCTCGTTCGTTAATGGGGATAGAGCTCAGAAGGGCTCGAGCTGCGATTCCCGGGGGAAGGGAGGGATGGGAAYCCCAAAGTGCCCGGGATGGACCCGTGGGAGCAGGGGCAGAGACCGGGGCCGCGTTTTGTGCAGAAATCCAGCCGGAATGTGGCTCCTGGCCCTGTTTGTACCGCTCCTCGTAGGCAAAAACACCCGACCCCCGCCCAAAAGCAAACAAAACCCGCCGGAAAGGGAGCGAATCAAAGGTAAAAACGCAATTAAAGGCGGCTCTAATGAGGCGCTAATGAGGCAGTGCCCCGCAGTGCCGGGAGGGGGCGCTGCGGGTCCGGCTGCGCTGGGCGGGGGACACGGGGGGACAAAGGGGGGGACATGGGGGGACATGGGGACAGCCAGGGGTAACGGGGACAGTTGGGGGACATAGGGACAAATGGGGGACACGGGGGGATGTGGGGACGTGGGGACACGGGGGGGAATGGGGAGGACACGGGGACAAATGGAGGGGACATTGGGGGACATTGGGGGGGACAAGGGGACAAATGGGGGCACGGGGACAACTGAGGGGCACAGGCAGTGCTGGGGTCTGGCAGGGATGTGACATCGGGGACAGTGACTGTCACTGCTGCCACCCTGACAGACACAGGGCCAGGCCTCTGTAAATGCCTTCCCTTTGGGGGTTTTGTTATTGATGCCACCAGAGCCAGGATTTTGGGATAAATGGGGCTCACTGGGGTCTCTGCTGTTGCTTTTCCCTGGCCAGACCCGCTGGGAGTGAGCCCAGGGTCTTTGTCCCCACCATTCCTGCCATGACACCCAAAAGCAGCCAAACATTTTGGRACCTGCTGGGGAATTTTCACCAGTTTAAAAAAAAAAAAAAAAACCGAGGTTTGGTGGGGATGGTTTTATTCCTGCCATGTGAAATGTCTGGATTCCTTCCCCCTGTGTCTGGCAGGATTTCTGCACTTTGGGAATATTCATGCACTGATCTTGCTGACTTTCCTCAAGCTGTTTTTATTCCTACCACCACTCTACCCAGATATTGCTTTTTTCCCTCCCCTCCCTGCTCAGACTAAGACARGAATAATCCCTCCCATGCCCCAGACTACGAGCAGAGTGGCTTGGTTTATTTTTTGCGGCTGACTGGGCACGATATGCAGATGCTGCCCTGATGTGTGCAGCAACCGTGCCCAAAATATGCCAGGTTGATTTTGTTCTCTCTTTTTTTTTTGCCTTTTTCTGAAGGTTCTGACAGAGCCCGTGGCCGCAGGAGGGCAGAGCAGGGAGGAGCAGYGAGATGAGCAGTGAGATGAGCAGAGTTTGGAGTGTTTGGAGCTCTCCCCGTGGTGTTTCTCGTGTGGAGGATGATCTGGTGCCTCAGGAGTGACYCCAGGCTCGGCCCTGCCTCCTGCAAAAAGCCCCCTTGGCACTGGCAGGGGGGCAGCTGATGTTTCGGATGTTTTTTGGCTGGTCGGAACTTCTGCTAAAAGGCTGGCACATCTGATTTATTGTCTGCCTCCGTTCCCAAGGAGACCACGGATGCAGCAGCCTGAGATAAGCTGCTCATAACCTAAAGGTGAATGCCTTCAAACATCAGTGTCCCCTGCTCTCTCCCCATCGGTGCTGAGCTCCTGCTCTCCCTGCTGCCTTCATTTCACTGCTATCAGAGAATCCAACCCTCTGTGTTCTGCTGGGGAGCCTTTCTGTGCTCACAATGGGCTGTGGCTGTAAATCCAGCCGGGTTTCCTGTTCCCATTCCTGGCACAGATTTGTTGAGCTGCTGCCTCTGGCTCCCTGGCCTAGTGGCAGCTCCTGGGGCTGGGAGCTCCAGGATCCCCATGGGATGGGCTCAGGGGAGGCTTTGCTGCACCCCCAAGCCCTTTTTTGGGTGCTTCACCCCCTTCCTTGGATGGGTGCAGGTGTCCTGCTCATSCTGTGGTGRATGCCAGGGYGGTTTGGGTGGGAAAAGACCTTTAAAAATCATCTCATCCCAGCCCTGCCCTGGCCAGGGACACCTCCAAAGCCATCAGAGCCCACTGCAATTAATGCCAAAGCCACCAGTGCCCACTGTAATTAATGCCAAAGCCATCAGAGCCCACTGCAATTAATGCCAAAGCCACCAGTGCCCACCCCTGAGCCCCTGTGCTGCTCCAGGAGGGGCTCTCAGAGGCACCTGATGCTCTCCAAAGCTGCTGGCTGTGGGATCCTGGGGGTTTTGTGGCTGATTTGCAGCTCAGTTTGCTGAGAAGGGTTTTGTGCTGTCAGGGAAGCAGCAGTTCAGGCTCCTGCATCGCTGGCATGTTTGTATCAAACCAAAATTCGATCCAGTTCATAAAGTAAAGAGGGTTCTTATCAAGGCCAGTGCCAGCTGCTTTTAAGCAGTTTTTAAATTTTGATTTCCCATAAGGACTGGAATTAAAAAATTGGACATATTCTGCTGAATAAAGACTTCCTGCCACTCAGGAATGCTGCCTTCTGCTAGCAGGAGAGAGAGGGGAAAAAAACCCAACCCATMTTCATCTGAATTTTAAATTCTCAGCTACAAAGGAAGCAATTTGGACCCTGGGTAAAATTTGAAGCAGGGCAAAATCCACTTCACAGRGTAAAATTCACATCCAGCCTGGGTCCAAGAAGGAATGGAGCAACACTGGAAAGTCTYGTGGTGGGCTTTGCACAAGAGCAGATTGCTTCATTTTTTTCCCCCAGCATTTTAGGCTCCCATCAAAGATTGAGTGGATGTGAGACTGAATCTGCAGGAGCTTTCACAACCYCCCCTCAGCTGGGACTGTGCCTTCCCATCTGCATTTTTAACCAAATCATTCTCTGGTCATGTTGGGGACGTTTGGGGCACAAAAATTCTTGCAGCTTTGGGGTTGTGGGGGCCCAAACCATCCAGGGCTGTGTGCCCACCTGCAAGAGAGCAAATGAATTCCTCAAAGCCCTAAAGAGATGGAAAAATTTAATTCTTGAAAGGGCATGGATTCTGTGTTTAGCAGAACCTTTGAATAAATGGGGTTTAAATGTGCACCCTGAGCCCTGGTTTGGGATTGAAAATATGAATTTAATTGAATGTACAGGGTTTGATGGTGCATCCTGAGCCCTGGTTTGGGATTGAAAATATGAATTTAATTGAATRTRYGGGGTTTGAAGGTGCATCCTGGCTTGGTTTGGGAACAGATCCCATCTCTGCTGCCTCTGAGTGGTTTTGGGGAGTTTTTTCTGGTGTTTTGGACGTGGCCAGGGAGGGCTGGCACTGCTCACATCCTGTGCTTGTGGCACACGAGCTCCTCGCTCCTGCCTTGGCAGCCCTGCTGAAGGAGCTCTGGGTGCCTCCTGCCAGCACAGCAGGAATCCCAGAGCAGAKCCTTCCTCTCGAAGCCTGGCCAGCCCCAGAATTCAATCTGTGCTTTTTAAAAGGAGATCAGTCGGTGGGGAAGGAGCAGCTCTGCTGAAACGCCCCAAGAGGTGCAGACAGAAGGGGGTGGGAGCTTTGTCCCCTTGTGCTTTGGTCCCAAAGCCCCTCTGCTGCCTGGCCAGGCCATTGCTGGAGTTGGCTCTGAGAGAAAGACAGGATGATGAGGCAAAAAAATCAGGTGAATCTCTTTAAAATGTAACTTTTATTAACTTGCCTTTGTGCCAGGAGCTGCCCAGCAGCACCAGGACCAGCTTTTCTCTGGGGAAATGGGGTTGAGAGCCCCAGAACACCTCAGTTTCTGGTGTGAGCTCCTGTTTGAGTGGAAATTTCCCCTTCCCAAGCAGGCCATATGCTGGGGAGGGATGAGCTCCTCAGCTCCTGCCAGGGCCCAGCAGGGAAGGAGGGAAGGATCCCTCTCTCAGTGCTGCTGCCTCATTTTCATTGGCATTTCCCCCAGGAAAGGAGTGCAGGCAAAGGAAATGCAAAAGGATCAGGGCTTTTTTTCCCCTCTCAGCCTGGCTCTCTGTGGGGCTGCACAAAGCTGTGCCCASGCTGCCAGAGCTGCAGAGTGCTCTGGGGACATTCCCCACCTCCCTGAGCCCCAGGTGACACCACAGGTGAAGCACCAGGGATTTGGGGGGGCTTCTGTTCGACCACCTTTGCTCTCTTTTGGTTTTTTGGGGTTTTTTTCCCCCCACCTCGGTGCTGTCCAAGGTGTGATTGCTGCTTTCTGATGAGGAATCAGTAGTGCAGCTCTGTGAGCTGGTGTCACACGGCAGAGGTGACAAGGGACACTGCAGGCAGCTGGAATGTCCCTCTGGCCAAAGAACTGCCTGGAAATGCTGCTGCTCCCTGGGAGAACAGTGTGGTTGGCATTTCCTCTGCTGGGAAGAGGGAATTTTGGGTGGTGCAGCTTGGAGTTAAKTCCAGGGGAGATGCTCAGGGCAGCTTCTCTCTCCAGCTGTTCCTGTGTCCTGCATGGAATTCCAGCTCAGCTTTAGAAATGTTCCATCTGCACAGGAATAACCTGGGCTTTTTGCAGGTTTTTAATGGATATTTTGATAGAGGCTTTACCCTTTGTGTGTGCTAGAGCGAGAGGAAGAACAAATAGTGCAAAAGTGCTGGCAGATGGAAGGATCCTTGATTTAGGTATGAGATGGTTTGAGCTTGAGAGGATCTTCAAGGTCCYTYCAAAGCTCTGTGTGCTTCTGTGGCTGGGTCTGTGTGCTGGCAGAGCTGACTTCTCCCAGAAATTCCTTCTGTGTGCTTCTGTGGCTGGGTCTGTGTGCTGGCAGAGGACACAGGACACAAGGACTTCTCCCAGAAACTCCTGTTGGAACAGGGAGAAGGGACCCCCAGCTGCAGGAACAGGCACGACTCCTGCAGTGTTGGAGCTCAGGAGTTTCCTCTTGAGGCTTCCCCTCTGACCTCTGGCAGTCCCTGGTGCCTTTCCTTGCCCTCCTTGGCTGCCCTGAGCCTCGCAGCTCCTTGCACAACAGCTCTGTGCTGTGCTGGCCTGGGGACACTCCCTGAACCCAAATTSCAGCACACAGAGGTTGGGCACACAGGCTGCTCCTTGGGGTCTGCCTCCAAAAAAACCACCCAGGCTGTGCCCAAACAGGCCACAAGGACCTCTCATAATAGACTGATTGGGTGCTTTGGAGCACAAGTCCCTTCTGCTGCTCTCTCTGAGGTGTGGCAGGCCAGGGAGAGGAGCAGGRAATCAAAGGCAGCTCAGGGATTTCTGTCTCTCATCTTGCTCACGTTCAAAGCCTGGGACTGCAGGTTCTGTGCCAGGACTGGGGGACCCTCCTGTCATCTGCTGGGGGTGGCTGAGCTGCACTCCAGGCTCTGGGAGCAGGGGGTGTCCCCCAAGCTGAGCCTGGGGATGATTTATCAGTGAGTGCTGGTGGAGATCTCAGCCTGAGCTCCAGCCCTCAGCACTGCCTGGCCCCTCTCTGCTCAGGGCCAGGACAATTCCTGTCTGTTTGTCACTCTGGGATGAACAGTGGTGCATAAATGTGAGGTTGTGGTGAGGTTTTTAGGCTGTGCTGGAAAAAGGAAGAAGATTTAAATGTGTSWGTCTTATTTAATATGGAGGGGGATCAATTTGTCTSTGTCYTGCTCTGACTTTCCCCTTCCCCTCCAGCTGRTTTTGTGCACTGCAGGGAGGAAAATGCTTGTCTCTCAATAACAGAGTGATCACACAGCTCCCTGCCACCCAAAAATCAGGTGGAAGCTGGTGATGGTTTTGGAMTCCCAGCTCCAAGTGTTTCCACCCAAACAAGTCTGTGACCCTGAGCCTACCAGTGTGTGTTGCACAAGAAGCTCAGACTGCAGGGCTGGGGCCTGGGGTGGCCCAGGAGGTGCCACCATGGGCACAGAGGGGTCAGCASAGCTCTCACTGCCAGGACACTCCAGAGCCTTGCCAGAAACCCTGACCTGGAGTCTGAAATCTGGGACCTTTTCCCTGGTGCTCAGTCCCTCCTAAACAAACCCACAGCTGATTAGAGACACTTTAATTGCTGAGGGAAAGGCCTYAGGATGCAGTTCTTGTTTTTCAGCCCTGGTGATTCAGGGGCTGCTCAGATCACATCCAGCTGCCCTGGGAAAGCCTTGCCAAAAGGAGCAGCAKCTGCCCAGCTCCTCCTGGATCAGCCTGAGCACTGAGCTGCCACTGGATCCTGCTGCTTTATCCATCCTGGATATCCCTGGTGTGTTTTACAGCACAGGCTCTGCAGCCCCCAGGTGACCACAGCAGATTCCAGGGCTGTGCCACAGCACTGACCCCTCTGCTGTGTCCAAAACCAGGGGGAAAACACAGCACAGACCTGTGAGCTGTTTGTGTCAAACACAGCACAGACCTGTGAGCTGTTTGTGTCAAACACAGCACAGACCTGTGAGCTGTTTGTGTCCAACACAGCACAGACCTGTGAGCTGCTTGTGTCAAACACAGCTCTGGGCAGGGTGAAGGAGCTGGGAGTGTTTCTGGACACATGGATCTGGGTTTGTGCCCCTTTGGGGTTAAATCTCTCCTCAACCCTGGTGGGAACTCAGCCCCAAACCTGGGGGCTCTGAGTGAGCTGCTGTGGCTTTAACACAAACTGCTCAGTCAGTTCTTTTTTTAATTTCAGCCAGAAAGGAGCAGCCCTGGACGTGATTGATTGCCTTGGTGACATTCATGGCAGCTGGGGCAATAGGGGATGTTTGCATTCTTTGTGTAGAACACCTCCAACTTCTTTATTGTGCCCAGAAAGGGCTGAACCCCTTTGGAAGCTGCCTCATTGCTGATTTCCAGCTGATGTGCTTTAATTCCACAGGGCTGCTCGAGCGAGTTCAGGGCAGAACTTCCAGTCCTGTGTGTACAGATGGGGAGCAAAATCAGAATTATGGCCTTGCTGGGGAGGAATTCATGCCCTGCTTCCCCGTGGGAGAGGAGCTCTGCCCCTGCTGACTCAGGATGGTGAGGGTTACAAACAACRAGTGCTGGGGTGGCAACAGGCACAGGGATGTTGGAGCTGTTGTGGTGCTTATGCAACAACAATCTGATTTATTTTTAGCTCATGAATTCTGCTGGAAAAAAAAAATTGTTTTGAAGTGTCACCTTGATGCTGTAGTGATCACAGCAGCCTGGCAAAAACTGGGATGTTGAGTTATGGAAGGGTTAACTGAGACTGGGAAACTGTCAGGTTTGTCAGCCTAAAGTGATTTTATTTTTGGATTGTCTAAAACAAAATCATAATGCTAAACCCCTAATTATTCTACTCTTTTAATCCAAGATGCTATCTCATTGTTTTGATTATCTGATATCATTACACATCCATATTTATGACAGCCCTGAAGACTCTGGAGTCCAAAGCTTTTATTTCCTGGGCAGACACAACACAGGAATTCAAAACAAGACACACACACACACACACAAATATACACCAATATACATTTAAACAGTGCAGAAGAGGTAGAACCATTAATTAAGAAATACAATGAGCAGTAAAAATACAGAGACAATTCAGATCTGTCTTCATTGCACCCCTTTCAAGCATCACAAGAGGCTACAGAGTGATTTATTCAACATCAATCCAAATTTAAAGGTGTCCTCTGTTCTCTGATATGATTTGACCTGGAATTTTTAATTGGTGGCCTTCAGGTGAGTAGCTGAAGGGGACAGTACTCAGTCCAGAAATTAAACATCATGCTTTGCTAACAGCTCAGAAAATGAGCTTTGAATTCATTACCTGCAGGAACCAGATCGTTTGTGCACCTCAGGATGGAAATTATTTTTTTTTTCCTCTAAAAAGATCCAAATTCYATGAGGGAGTTTTGTTTTGGAGAGGGGAAATATAAATATATACATATATATATCTGAAAGTGGATTTTATTGCTGCCCTGAAGAAAAACTCCGGTGTAGCCTTGAAGCTCTACTAAGAAACTGCAGAGTTTAGGTTTTATCAGGGAGAAAAAACATGATCTTGGATCTCTGTGGAGACAGAATCCTGAAAGTATTAAAAAAATAAAGGTGGAAGGGCTCCCAGTGCACACTGAGGAGCACCCTGGGGTGCAGAGGAGCTGCAAAGAGCAGGAGATCACTGAGCCAGAGCAGCAGAACTCTGAGCCACCTGTGAGCCCAGAGCTGAGCCCTCCCAGAACTGCCCCAGCCTGGCTGATCATTCCTGGGGCAGCTGAGAGGTTTTTGGCTCTGTGCAAAGTGCTTCAGGGAAGAAGAAAAGAAGGATTATCAGCTGTAGAGGGCTGAGAATAAAAAGCAAGACAGAGCTCAGGAAATGCACTTTGTGTTTGCATTTCCAATGAGTTTCTGCTCAGGGGATGCAGGAGCCCAGGGAGGGTTACAGGGGAACAACAAGAATTCCTTTTTCCGGATTTTTTTTTTCAGTTTTCCTGGTTTTTTTCCTGTTGTTTAAGCTCTGATGGGCTCAGGTGAAATGAAATAAATCCAAACCAAGCCAGGCCACGAGTGGAGAGTGGAGGGGAGCTGCTGCAGGTGACATTTATCTGATGTACTCCTCCTCCTCAGAGGTGCAGCAGGTGTCTGAYTCTGTGCCCTCCTCCAAATCTGGCAGGTTGCCCCAGAGCAGCACATTCACACCTGGTGGGAAGGAGACAAAGGAGGGAAAAAAWAWTWAAAAAAAAGGTATTTTTGGATTGTGACCTTATTTTGAAGTTGCACAACTGCTTTGAGAGAAAACAATCCAGGAAGTCACATCCATGAKGAATAAATCTGTTCTCTGTCTTCCTTCAAAGTGAGCTTGGGAGTGTTGCTGTTTATTATTTTTTTTTTCCAGCCCAATTCAGAGGAGGATGAATCCCTGCCCACAGAAATATTTACAGAACCAATTCAGCTATTGATAATCCCCTCCTGAATGATTTGTTTGTGAACAGCACTGACCCAGGCACAGGTGACACTGCAGGGCTTGGGCAGGGAGTTTCCCTGGTGATTTATCAGGGAGCTGAGCATTCCTGAGGATCCAACCCTGGCCAGACACTTGGCATCCTTCCCACCAGGAAGCTGCAATTCCAGCTAAGGAGGATTCAGGGAGGGTCAAAGTGACAACGTGACACCCAAAAAAAAAACAAAACACCCCCTTGACAGCTGCCTGACAGCACAGCAAAGCCATCCCCAGCACTATAAAYAAACCTGCTGGTGGCCTTGCTGCAGAAAATCCTGAATTATGCCCAGAGAGGGGGAGGTTAAGAGCAATTTGCACTGAGATTTTCATTCACAGCTGCCTCCCCCTGCAGTGGTTTTCCAGATTGGCAGTGCCTCCACGTGTCAGCCTCCCTCCAGATGCTTTGGCCATCTCAGGATGCCTCATGAGGATGGGGATCAGGGTTTTAGGGAAGCAAACAGAGGTGTCCCTCACCTGAAGGGTCCAGCCTGTTGATGCCCACCACGGCCTGGCTGTGGAACATCCAGAGGTGGCCGTTGTTGCAGGACAGCAGGCAGGGCTTGCAGGGACAGATCACATGGTAGCCAACCACGTTCCCACTGSGAAGCAAAGGGAAAAGGTGAGCCTGGGGAGAAGGTGGTGGCTTTTTCCAGCCCCAGTTCAAYATCCCCAAGTGCCAGAGCATTATGTAATGCTGGTGTTTTGATGGAGCTGAGGGAACAGGGTTAAACAAGTATCCTAAATATTTAGGGAACATCTGTTGGGAGTTACAGAATATCTGAGTTTTGGATCTTTGGCACGCAGGGAGGCGTTTAGTAACCTAAATTGTGTAAGGCAGATCAGTTTACATACCAACAGATGCTGGTGGATTTTTTGATTTGTTTTCCTTTGGAAGGCCCAAGGATTCCAACCAGCAGAGAAATTCCTCACACCCCAAATCCACCTGCACACAAGCACCGTGCACAGGAGGGCACCAACAGCAGGAGTGATGAAAATGAGAATTATGGAAYGGTTTGGGTTGGAAAGGACCTTAAATCTCATCCAGTGGGCAGGGACACCTTCCACTGTGCCAGGGTGCTCCAACCTGGCCTTGGACCTTTCAGGGATGGGGCAGCCACAGCTCCTCTGGGCCAGATTATTGACCCTTATCAACTCCCCTAGACTGAAACCATAATCACCATTTATCCATTTTCATGTGCTTTGATATTTCTGTTTCTCTACATCTGTCTAAAAWCCAAAATACGGTGTCCCTATCACAACCCCCCCCGTTGTTCAAGTGTGAGAAAGATAAAAAATCCTGGCTAGGGAGCTGAAAGAATTCTCCCAGACAACTGTGAGTTGTTGTTTTCACCCTTAAATACCAGGCATTAATAAGGAGGATAAAAGAACTCGGAGAACTTCAGCAGCAGCAACGTTCCATCTGCTCCCAACACCCCGCTCTGCCAAGAGGATGTTCTGTTAATTAGAAGATGAGTAAGTGCTCCTTGCTGGGGGCCTCCTTCACAGGGGACACATCTCAGTGCTGAGGCAGGCGTTTCGTGGGGCAGGTGGCACAGAAGCTCTCGGGAGGCTCAGCCTCCTGTGGGTGCTGTCCCATTTCCACTGGGGACCTGCACAGGGACGCCCTGGCAGCCCTGCCCGGGGGCACTGGGGGGGTTTCTCCCCATGAGATGTGCACCAGGGAAGGTGATGGAGGGGACACGGGGCTGGGACACTCRGTGCCACCCACGGGGAGGGAGCTCACCACTTCAAACAGGCGATGTTCTTCAGCTTGCACCTGCAGATTTCGGTGAAGTAGCAGCTCCCGATGAAATCCACGGTGCTGGAGGAAGGAAAGGAACAGAAGCTGAGAGTTGTGGTGATGACACCGGGCTGAAGTCACAGCAAAGCGACGCTGCCATTGGTGCTGGGTGGTTTAAACCTCCCCAGGCCACATGGTTTCCTTTTGACTCTCAGTTTCCCTGCTCATATGGAAACTTGAGTAAGAGACCCACGTGGCTTTGCATGAGTATCAAAAATCATCTTAAAATAGCCCAAAAGAGCAGAGCTTGCCTTGGCACTCAGGGGCTCAGTGTGGCACTGTCAGTGAGAACCCTGATTAGGGACACAGCCAAATCCCAGCTCAGAAACAGAACAATACCTCAGAGGCTGGGATGTTTAAACCCAAACCTTTGATTCCTTATCTCCTCTCCAACCCATACTTTCTGATTTCCATGTCATTTCACAACCTGATTTCCTTACTATTCAAATCCGGCTCTGGGAAAGCAGCGCTGAGCCCAACTGGGGGAGAGCGCTGGCAGCAGTGACAGATCAGGTTTGTTCTGTTTGCGGGGCTTTATTTCAAATTCTAATCTCCGCTTCGGGAAGGAGCAGGAGGAGCTCCCCGCGGCTGCTGAGCCTGTGTCACCCCCGTGGATGGGTTAAATCGGAGTTTGGATTGGCTCTGCACGGGACATCCTCGCTTTTTTGCCGTCCTGCCGTGGATTCCCCGCGGGAAGGGGATGCAGGGATGGGGTGAGGCGTGTTCCTCGGGGCTGTTCTCCCGCTGACAGGGGGTTTTGGGGTGATGCTGCAGTGATGCTGCAGAGCCGCGTCCCCCGGGGCTGACAGGACCCCGGCCCCGCACCCTGTCCCCGCTGCCGGCGCTTACCCCGAGGGCGGCACGTCGGTGGAGTAGAGGTCGGTGTCGGTGTCGGCCAGCAGCACCGCCTGCATGCCCCGGGAGCTCAGCACCTGCCGGCAGAACCGGCAGCACAGCACGCTCACGCTGCGGTCCCCGAAGGTGCAGCCGCTGGAGGACATGGCGGGGGACCCCGGTCCCGGTCCTGTCCCAGTGCTGATCCTGTCCCTGTCCCTGTCCCGGTCCTGTCCCGGTGCTGATCCTGTCCCGGTCCCGATCCTGTCCCGGTCCCGATCCCGATCCTGTCCCGGTCCCGATCCCGATCCCGGTGCCGGCCAACGGCCACGCTCCCACCTGTCAGTTTGAATTCCCGACCGCGCCCTCTCATTGGGCGCCGCAGGCCACGCCCACCCTCATTGAAAAATCCGGTGGCACCACCCCTCCCGCCTGGCTATTGGTGATAAAAACTCGCCCCGCCTCGCTTCTATTGGTCGCATCTGCTGTCAGTCACGCTCTCATCCCGCCCTTGCTCTCATCCGCCCGACGGGGCGGACCCACGGGCGCCAAGCGGCGGGAAGAGGGGGCGGGCTCATCTAAGGGACGGCGCTGTCTGATTGGTTGCTGTGCCCGTCGCTCATGCGCAGCTCTCCGCGCCCATTGGCCGAGGCGCTGGGCGGGGCGGGGCGGGCCGGTGCGGGGGACCGGGCGGCGGGCGCCAGCGGCCGGAGGACGCCCGGCTGCGGGAGGCGGCTCCGCAGTGCCCAGGTAATGGCCCCGCCCGGCCGCCCGACCCCCGGCTCTCCCGTGGCACCCCCGGGCAG